>JALLBE010001242.1:0-13283 GCA_036939795.1 Thalassiosira mediterranea | reverse complement strand
GTCCGAATTTGAGATACCCATCTCGAGACGGTTGGTGCCCCCAACCCTGTCCCAAGGTGAGGATCTCATTTTTGGGGACATTTCGCATTGCTTTGAGGTCACATTTTTGATGGCACACTTTTGTTAGCAAAATCTAGCAAAATACTGTGCATCTGATGAGGTGCCTGTCTTCTATGGCTGCTCTTTTGTATCTCTCTCCTGTATCTCTGGCATAAATCAACTGATTTTACCCTTCGCATTGCGTTGACGGCACACCGGCGGGATCACCTTGCTTGCTCTTGCTTGAGAGCGAGGGGCGAGGAGCGAGGAGCGAGGAGCGAGGAGCGAGCAAGCAGGTAGCAGGTATGTGCGGTACAATAGCTGCATGTATTGTATGCGTGAGCCAGGAGCCAGGAGCCAGGAGCCACCTCGCTATCGTATCAGCAAGGCATGGAGGCAGGTCTCAGGTCTCTGGTCTCTGGAGGTCTCGCTTTTGCATGCGTGCAAAGGGACAGTGCAACTAACTAACCATCGCATCATAAACATCCGTCCCTGCTACTGCTACGGCCCGCCATTTCGAAAGATAAACTGCCACCTTTTGATGACGAGCAGCTATGACCACATTGCTGCCAAGGTTCTGACTCTCGATTAGACGAGTGCTTCACTTGCGACAGACATTCAATACCCGTAGCACCTTCCGCGTCCCCGGCATCAGCATCCCGGCCGGATCCAGGCGGTACCTATGTTATTCTGTATTTGAATAACTTTGGATGCATTGGTGTTGACGACTGTCGATATAACTCAGATCCGAGAACCATCCCATCGATTGCTCCATTTTTATGGGCGTCGTCAAGACTGATCAAGAAATATTTCGACGAGCGACGACTCCCAAATCCCAAAGTCCGCACTGCAATATGAATGGACCTGCACCGAAGCTGCTAAATCCCAAGACACAGCTACAAACTACGGCCATGATCCCTTCTCGAGATTGTGTACCCTCTTCTATCCGTCCAACTATGCATCGTCAGCCTGCGCCACCTTCTGTGGAGGACTCGTCCTGCCAATCAAGTGTAGTATCTGAACTCACTCTGATGACGAGTGACGAGATGGCGAATGCTCTGAAAGAAGTGAACTCAAGCTCGAGTGCAGCGCCTTTTGGAGGAGTTCCGTCACATGAAGGTGACAGGGCGACGATCAGAGTTGAAGGTCCAAGGAAAAAACATCGGGGGAAGCCGATGGCGGGGGAGGTGGCGTTTTCATTCTCCTCATCGGCGACTGAGAAACGTAGTAACTCCGAGTTGTATGATTTAAGCGATGACGAGATATGCGTTCAAGAAGCAAATCAACATGCAGTTGGGTCAATTAGTATCGACGAGGTGATCAAACTCAAGCTGCTTGTGGCCAACCAGCAAGCTACCATTGACATACTTTCCTCCACACAGAAGAATCTTGAATCGGCGGTAGTCGAGAGAATCAAGATTCTTGAGGGCATAATCAACAGACAGAGGGATGAATTGGGTAAATCCTTGGCGAGAGAGATGGGTTTGATGGAAGAGCTGGAGACGCGCCGTGGAATTCACCAGCATCGTGGTCTTCAGGAGGTAGATCTTCTTGAGAAGAAGAATAGAGAATTGATGAAGGAGAACTCCAAGCTGAGGCACGCTCTTACGAAGATTGAGAGCCAAACGTTCGATATGGGGCTGCTTAGGGATAGCCTGATCACTGTTTCCACCAATTCGTTATCCGATACAGACTCCTTCGCTAAAACCCTCTGACCAAGAGAGGCACATCAAATGTGTGCAGCGCGCTTATAGACAGTAGACTAAGCATAACCATTTAGGCAAATTCATACCCATGCAAATTACTAAGCCTACACGTAGCTATTCATATCCATGCACTTCGCTCGTGCGAAGTTACAGCCTTCTTTCAACGTTAGGAAGCCATTGTCTCTTAGCCGCGTTGGCCATTTCTGTCCATGTATCGTGTATCATTCGGAATGGCTTCCAGTCCTCGACGCACTGGACGTTGCCTTCACTACTTGACTATAGAGGAATCGACAGTATGCGTGTGGTATTGTGTTTTGTTTTAGGTCTGTCCAAGTAACATGTATCATTCGGCATAGTTCCCAGTCCTCGACGCACTGGACGTTGCCTTCACTACTTGACTATAGAGGAATCGACAGTATACGGGTGGTATCGTATTTTGTTTTAGGTCAGCCCATCCCCTCCTCTGAAGACGGTATACATGCGGCGGATGCATGACTGTGTCTAGGAAGATTTGCTGACGCAGTGCTCAAGGTCAAAAGCGGGTACAATAGCAGGTGGCAGACATTGCTCGAGATTGGGTTGATTGAGTGTCTAACTTCTTGCCCCCGGAAGAGTTCCATTCTGTCAGAAAGTGGAACAAGCCGCTGATGTACCTGTTACTATGCTATGATTAGAATAGATTAGCATCCACCAATGGTACCTATTACCCATTATCTTTCAGTCGACATGGAAGCCTGTGGCAGCCATCGGCTATTGCTCATGCTACCTAGCGTTTGCTGGCTGCCATCTTGTCCGACCGATAGGGCCTGCCACGCTCGGTTGTGTCGATTCATGTAAGAACTGTTGTACTCTGTGAAGCAAAAGAGCCCTTAGGCACGAATTTGATTCATACGTCGTGCTGAGAAGGTACAAGCCAAGATGTCGATATTCACCTAGGTAATAAACCAGAGCATCGGACTGCATCTGATTGATGTTATTTGGCATTGACGCTAGGAGGGGCCACCATGCCCTCGAGGTCAATAGCATTTGGATTGGATAGAATCCATGCATTATTTAAGAATCGCGTCAGAGAAAGATCTGTTTTCATTCCACCGGAAACATTCCATCGGAAGCCAGTTGCAATGCATGCCCCCTATCAATTTTATCCAAACCCTCGCCTAGTTCAAACCCATTGGCCTTACAAATGGTAGAGAAAGAGTGCGGAGGGAAGCAAATTATGAGCCAGGCAAGGCGATAGGCGTTAATCGGAAATACAAGCAAAAGAAACAACAACAATGCTCACCCAATATCCACGGATTGAAGACGCACTCGGCATTGCAAACGCTGTACCACTGATGTATCCTCTTCCTCCGAAAGAGCTGCGTCGACTTGTCGCTGTATCCCAGCGCGAGCCTCGATCGGGCTATAAAGCCCGACGTTACGCTCGCGGGATTCCCTATGAATACGTCGGCCAGCACGGCCAACGCCACGTCGGCCTCGGTCAAGAACTCCTTCTCCGACAATACCATCAGGTTCGGCCCGATGACGGGATCGTTGAACAATCCCCGTTCCACGCTCGGCAATTGTCCGTCCGTCAATAGTATTATGGGATACTCGAGCATCCCCAACGGCTTTAGTATCGCCTTGACGTAGGCGGGGGCCATGTACAAAGCCCCCCCCTCTATGGTGAGTCCGGTCTTTTGGGATATTTTCTCGAGACGCCACTCCCCGTTGCCGTCGAGCCATCTGGAGTGGACTGCGGATATCAAAAAGTCGGCGCGGATTGCGTGTCGTTAGAGATTTTTGAAGGGTTGGATGCATTCCCCGCTCCACAGATGGGTGACACCGCCCCCCTCCAAATCCACAAACAAACAAAGCACGGACACGAGGAAATTATTTTTGCAAACGAAGGAATGTCGAATACCTATACTCACTGACAGTGTACTTGACGTCCCTGGCCCGTTCGTGGAAGAACATGTCCAGCGTGGCGCACAGATCCTGCGCCCTCAATCCATTATGGACGTACCCGTACCCCCTATTATACCTCAAATACATCCTCCTCAATATTTCCACGTGCACGTCCATCGTCTCCCTCCAGTGATCCATGCCGGCGTTGCTGCTCCGATAAAAATATAACTGTTGCGAATTCTGGGACACGATCTCGTCGAACCGTTTGAGCTGCGTCTGATTCCTCACCACGAGCACTCCGAGGTCTTCCGCCAGCTCGTGCTCCAACCGTTCGAAGTCGTCAGTCTCGTAGAACATGGTGTGTATCGCGTCCATCGCCCAGCTGTGAAATAGCATTCCCAGGTGGAGCTCGTTGTCGCGGGCGTAATCGAACGCGTGGAGGAGGGAGTTTATCTGATTCCCCATGTGACCGAACTTGCCGTCGTTTCGCAATAGCAGGATCTTGTTCTGGCGGGGCCAGTCGATCTTGAATTTGCCGTTGGATGTGGGACGTCGATCGGCCGGGGGGAGCGAGGGGTCGTATGCGTAGCGGTAGGGCGTGCGCCTGTCGCACATGTCGAAGGGCGCCATCGTCTCCTCCTCCCCGTCGCCCCCCTCGCCCCCCTCGCCATCCCCCCCGCCAACCTCGCCGTCGTTGCCGTCGCCTGCATCCGCTCTCAAGATCATCTCCGTCTCGGCCGATCGTTCCACGCTCGCGTACTCCGAGAGGACGCCGTCCCCCAGCGAGTCGTGGAATCGGCTGACGTTGAACATCCCCGCGACGAAGAGGGCCGTGGCGGCGATCGCCAGAGCCAGCATCCGGGATTTGGCGGCGGCGAGGGGAGGTCGTGACGACGATCGTCCGCTGCGCGCGGAGGATGCCCGCGAGGAATCTCCTCGACCGCTTCGACAGCTCCCGCCACGACGAGACGAGCCGGTCGTGGTGGCCGTATTCCCCCCGGCGGATTTCTCCGCGGTCGACGTCCCCCCCGCCCCCCCGGCGGACTTTGCGCTCGAGGTCGAGAGGAGGGAGACCGTCTCGATCGAAGCATCCTCCCCAGAATTGCTCCTCTCGTAGCCGCGGGCGGCGACATGGCCGCTACCGGGAGCGGTGACGTTTGACGCGATGGGCGTATTGGCGGCGACCTCCAACGCCCCCCTCGAGGCGCTCGAGGCGGACGCGATCGAGACGGTGGCGATCGAGCTGCAGCGCTCGGAATCGTCGAGGTCCGCCTCCGACATCATGGTGATGACTGACGACGACGAGTCCGGGGATCGGGAGGGGTGGAGCAAGATGGAGGTTTGCGCCCCTCCCCCCTCCCCCCCCCTCCTCTCTCTCTCTCGCTTTAGCCCCCGCTGGCCGGTTCACCCGACGACGAAGATGGCGGCTACGGTGGAGCTGCGGGCGAGCGACGGTGTGGCCGCGTTAGGCTGGGGCGGGGGGCTGGATCATGGATCAAGAAAAAAAAATGAGCGGGCGTGCGGCGCGGCGGCGGGGCGACGGCTAAAAGAGAAAAGAGTCGCAAGAAAACAGCTGGAGGAAAGAGTGCAGAAAGAAGAGAGAACAAAATGACCGGTGACTCATGACTCATGACTCATGACTCAAAGTTTGCTTGCAAGCTTCGTGGAAGGCGTCGAAGCAAATAAGTTTGGGGGCCCACACAGGAATGTACAACTTTTGTAGTACAAGACCAAAACACATACACATTTTGCCGATACATGCATGGTAAGTATGGGGTATGGTAGATGCCCAGCCATGTACCTACCATGTACATGTATTGAATGAAATCCCATCTCAGTCTCAGCTGGATCGTTTCTATGAGTGCACTATCATTGCATTATTCTTTTGTCATGTTCTCTTATGGTATGGGTGATGGGTGTGTCCTCGGGAATGGCCGAAATATTTGTGCAGATCATATTGTTCTTATGAGGATGTGAAAGCTTCATCCCTGGCCCTGGTCCTTGTGGTCTCCTTCATTGTGATGGAAATAAAACAGAAACAGCGGAGTATCTGTGAGTAGTATGGACTTGGTGCAGATAATACTATGAAGCTCAATTGTACTGAACCCTCTACTCTGTCTCTGTGTTATTAGTCTATGTACGCTGCCAGTGTGACCACAAAGACATAAGATGCCTTTAATTTTGCAGAATTATTTACTCTGCTCGAATCTTGTGATGGTTCGCCAGAAGCATAAGTTAGCCTGAAGAAAAGGTCAAATATGAATGGTTTTTCGCATGCGCCTACCTTGCCATAGACCATAGAATATTATATAGCTACAAGCTACCAAGAAAATATCAATGTCAATATCAATATCAATATCAATGGAAAGATTGTTGTTGTGGCACATGTAGTGTGTCGACTTCTGCAATGATTTCTTGCTAAAAAATAGGAAAGTCTTGAAACATATCCCGTTGCCCCAAGAACATGCAGAAAATGTAACTTTTAGTCAGGACTGTCAGGAGTAATGTGTTATTTTTGTTTTGTTTCTTCACTCACCTTAGGAAGAGTCTTCTTGCCCCCATAATCACATCATTACCAAACACCAGCCAATATATAAACCGGACTATCAGTTTTGCTCAGATATTTTGCACAAACATATTCATTTTTGTGTGACCTGTATTCAAGAATCTGTTAGGTTATATCATAGCAGATTCTGTCGAGTGATTCGAAAAGCAAAAGCGCGGTCCGGTAACAAAATCAGGCAACGGGATATTCAAGTTCATGCAAGTTTTATAACCAAACAGATGAAAGTTGAGAGTCTTTTTGGGGTCCCTGGCTGTATCTTATCCTTCGAATGTTTGTAGCCTTAGTTATCAGTGAAACAAAAATGGCGGAGCAAAAATACACTTCAAAAGTCAAAATACATGGTCTTTGTACTTTGTTGAAGGAGCGCAAAAGACAGTGCAGCATGGGTCCTCTATATCTATATACTAAGGATGAAGAAAATATTCATTGCTTTGACTTGGGGTTGGACTTTTTTGTTCCAGGGTCTACAACTCTAGACACCCAAGTGTTGGACAAGCAATTAGTGATAGTGATTGTACGAGTTTCAATTTCAAATTTCAAACTCCTCCGTCGGAGGCTCCGTCTCTCAAGCAAGGATCCCATTTAGTGGTCATTGATGTGTTGTGGCTGTTGGGATCTTTTTAATTTAGTTCTCTGTCTCTGGACGATCGACATTTACCAAACAGTTTCGGCATTCTAGGCCAAGTTTTAGTCATGGCTTACATTTACTGTTCCCAGAGGCTAAGATTTTGCTGTCACTTCCTTCTGTGTGCCCATGAGTGGATTTGCACTGCTTTCACAGCTGGCAAAGTTTCATATTGGTGATATCAAGGCTGGACCACAACACAATCAATCCAGAAAGAAGTGGCTGTTTTTTAAAAAGCACGCCCCTGCCAATGCCAATCTCATCTATCGTTATCGTTGCTGTTGGCACTGTTGGGAAGTGCATTGGCATTGGATTGGAACATCAAGATCAAGGACAAGGACAAGGAGCGTCATTGTTATTTTGCCAGTGTCCCTCGGACTTGAACTCGTCCCATCTTTGCTGTAAATGTGTATGGTGTAAAATATGTTAGTCTCACTCAGTCCAAGTGTAGGGCCAGTACATAATTTTTTCACTCTTCACTCTCAACTACATACCGACTGGTGATAGGCTTGCCGGGAAATTATGGGGCCTGCGACATATGTACGACATACGACCCCCCGTTCGGAGAATTATTCGAAATATCAGTGTTATGTATATATGTAATAGAGTTCGCAGCTTGCTTAGCTTGAGAGAACAAAGACATGCACCCTACAAAGTTGTCGCCTGGGCATGATTGCCAAAAAGGCCACATGCCGAGCGAAATTCCTTATGTACCAAACCCATTTTTATTGAACCTCAACATTTGTATTTAGGTTTGGCAAAGTGTCTGACCTGAGGAAAAATGAATGAGTGTCCTTGTGAACCCGAATGAGTGTCATTGTGGGGAATACTTCGGACGGTCGTCCCATAGGTAGTGCTATGTACCAGATATAGCATATATATATAATAGGTAGGCCTCTTATCAGTTTTTCGACCTTATTGTGTTGTCACACATACCATAGGTACATATCCTACCTGTATCATACACCATAGAGAGCATATCTGCTCTATGATACACTCTCGTGATAGTGCTGTAGCATAAGCTTGTGGCTTACCTACGGCCTTGCTTGTGGCGTTGGTGGGTACTATTGTACACTGGGAGGGTGGAGCCCAATGCCGGAAACTGTCTATCCACCCGGGGCGTTCGCATGTAATATTTCCGAACAACATTCTCCGCCTCACGTTATCATGTGATCGACCGATAGATGGATCGTGTGCCCTCCCAGCCTCATTCTCATTCTCTGCCGTGGAAACTCTACATAGCAAGGACACATACCATACATACCTACACCGTTTGCATAGGTACATACACATCGAGAGTGCTCTAGAGAGATAGCTCGCGCCTGGTGATTTCATATTTACGATCAAACTTCAACGTCTGCCATAAAAAATTTTTTGGTGACTACGATTACCTCTACACATACCTACACATGGTAGCTACATTCTGGACTATTCTGGAGTGATATAGAGGTATAAGGGTACCCCTACCGCATATATGTACAAGTGGCCTCCTCCACATACATGCGAGGCTCTATTCGAGCGTTCACATTTTGGCACTGATCTGTTTTCCCTTCACATCAAAAGGTACCAGTACCAATGGCCTCCAATCAATTCCAACCATAAATACTGTGGTACCATACATATTATTATCATTGCCAGTCGAGGTATTGGCCGGGTGTTGAAGGAAGGTGGAATGTCTGGTATCAAAGGGTGTGTGTTCTAGTGACCATTGATTTCGATCATTTTGCACATGGCATGACGATATCGACCAAGTCAGGAAGGGTAAATCAATTAGGCATGGAAGAGCTAGAAGTGCCCCCGCGGCCTTACACAGAGTACAACATATTTTTCCAAATTGAGCGTGAGTACATCCTTCAGAACATGGGTGTGATGCCGCCTTTAACAGCAGAAGAAGTATTCGACCCTGCACTTTACGACGGCCCTGGGTTGCCACCCAGATATCAAGGTATCGTTCTTCCAAGAGATTGGTACCTCCCAGGGAAACTTCGCCGCAAGAAGCGGCGGCACAGAGCAAGCCACGGAAAAATAAGGTCAGTGCTTGCCGAGCGTCATGATTCCTGGTACAGGCAAAATGAACCCACTCAACATGTTTGACGTCCATTGGACACCATTCTCGCGGCAATGATCAGCTTTGCTGATCTATCTAAGAGCGTTGCATCTGCATGGCGCGGTATCGATGGGGAGACAAAAATATTTTGTGCTGAACTAGCAGAAGTTGGGATGCAAAAGTATAAGCTCGAAATGCAGAGATACAAACGTGCGACCGAAAAGGAGCCAGAGCCAAATACAATTACAGACAGCACTCTCGGGAAGGTTCAAAAGAATGGCGAGGCAAAGCGTGTCAGTTTGGCGCTTAGTTCTGAAGAGCTTCCCAAGCCTGATCTAGACACAAAATGTAATATTTCCATTGGCACAAAGGTGAACTCGTCACTGGACGACACCACGCCACACCAACTCCTTGATTGGCAGGCAAGTTCATCTAGCAATATGTCTTCAGTTGCCACTCAATCTGCATCATCTACTCCCGCGCCTCTCGATGAATCTACGCATTCTGCTTCTCTCACTCATGGCGCTTCAAAGCCAACTGAACAAAGCACTAAGATCGCTTCTGTCAATGGGGTATCCAACAAGAACTCCGAACCAGAGACCAACGGACAATCAAGTCAATGTGTGGATCTACCTGATCATGCGATTATGAATATGTGGAAAACAATGGATGAAACTTGAGTTTTGTTCAAGGTTCGGGTCGCACCGAACGATTTTTAAAGCTGCAGTGCGTTTGGTGTCTGGCCCAGAGAAGATTTCTAATCGGCGCGTGAACGAGTAAAACAATGACGAACGCTGTAACCACAGTGAAAAAGTGTGTGGGTGTGACTTTATGTGATGTATTCGAGGCTGCGCAGTACAAAAGGAGGTGCTGCGCAAAAATGAAGAAAGAATATATAGTAAGAATACACACAGATGATTCTGATAGGTTCTGATACAAATTATTCCTTTTGGTGGCCTCTCAAATATGGTTCGATCTAGATAACGGAGGCTCGACATAATGCCAGCGACGCTACATAAATATTGACGATAGTTCCAGCTTTGACGAGCACACGGCCATCTGTATCGTTAATCCGTTGGCAGAACACACTTCTAATCTAAGGCCGCAACATTTAGCTGTGGTAATTCAATCGTTGTTGTATCCGAAATGTTATCGTAGGGTGAAAGACGACATAACGGCCCCCCGTCGCTATATACTGCTCGTTTCCCACTCTTGCACATATCCACGCTGGGTTGCAATCTTTTCCATCGTCTTCATCCCACGCTTTTGCGTCGATGCCAGCCAAAGGACAACACGTTCTCCAGCAACCTATCGGCAACCTACATACCCCATAGGTATAATACAGCACCGCCCAGAGCGGAAGTTACATGCTATGCCCCTTTCGCCTCTGGAATATGTGAGCCACAAGTAAACCACAGGCGATACCACGATATCATAGGTACATATTTAGATCTCATGCATGTGCGATGTGATCGATCGCAACCACTTGGCCGCACTTGAGCATGACATATCTCAGGCACTTGAGATCTCAGCCCGCCACAAATCTTAGCCAAACTCGAAACCGAAACCATTCCTCGATACTCGATACCTCGCGATCATCTGACAGCATCTCTGGTACCTACCTATGGTAAATAACGTATCCGACATTTTAGAACTGAGAATGAGTTCGTTCAGGCTTGGGGGTTCAGGATTCAGGAGGGCGGGAGCGAGCCAAACCCGCCCCCGTCTCATGTTGTTTGTGTAGCTTGCTTTGCTTTTGGCACCACAGATGTGAGCAGAGTTGTGAGTGTGAGAGGGAGATAGAGGGAACAGTTACCTATCATATGTACGATACACGCAGACAGTCACTGCATGCATCGGTGTATATTGTGACTTGTGACTTCTGTCGTAAATCACCTATGTACATATGTGTAGCTAGGTAGATATGTACGATAGACATCAATAATTAAAGGTGTAGGTACATAGGTATCTGTAGGTATTTGGCTACTGTCCGAATGCACAGTCATTGTGATCGTGCTTCAATCAACAAGCTTCAAGCTGTACGGTACGTAAGGTACAAGTCCGATATAAAGAACGAGGTAGTATCTGACATGGGAATCCATAGATGCTCCCATTCATCGCCCGGCTGATTTTGGCTGGGGCTCTCTCTCTCTGCACCTCTGAAAAATTCGATGAACCGTGAAATGGGAAAGGGGCTCCGTCCATTCATTCGGCAACATCAGCAAGCAATGTTATGTTCTCTGATTTATTTCATGACACCACACCACCGCTACCGCACGCATCTACAATTCCAGGGAGTCAAGTGAGTCGAGAGTGGTAAACATCGAGATGCTGGGTTTTGAATGTACACAGTCGACGCGCGGCGCGTAACCAGTTGTCACTTCCTACAACTCCAACTTGACTACCTCTTCCGGTTCTTGGGAAAGAATGGGCAGCAGTTCGCCTTCCACTCCGACGTCGATCGACGCCAGGTTTGACACCATCAACATCAGGACCGAGGACGGGAGCAAGGATGTGCCCCTCTATAAGGCCGGCACAGATATCTTCTACAGGAGTGCCAACCACGCGTGGAGGGCGCGCATCCTCAAGGTGCACCGAGATGACGTTGAGCCCTATTATTCCATCCGATTAGCCGAGGATGGAAGAGAGAAGCAGACGGACAACGATCACCTTTCATTGGTCCCGCACGAGGAAGAGGGTGAAGAAGAGTCCATCTGTTCGAACGAGACGGAGCGAGCGGAAGATGACGATGTGAGCGTTGCTACTGAGATGGCGCCGAAGGATATAGACAAGGATGGATGCTGCAGCGTGGCCACGGCCGAGGCCAGCGAGACCACCAACGAAGGAGAAAAGGAGTCGATCGAGGATAAAGCAGAGGACAATGAAGTTCCGCAGCTCAAAATTTGCTGCGGCCTGTTTTGATTGGCATGTCCAATGCGGACGATATTTTCGAGAATGAGAACGGTATGATGTGCCATTTTTTAGGCATGTAGAAGCTCACAGTCGTACCAAATGTACAGATTTTAGTTGGCAAAGCACTGGAAGTTGAATGATCAAACGGTTTGATCAACCTATTTCGGGCTCATTCAAAAATTGTTCATACATGCAAAATTGTACAGTTGTCTTGAGATAGAATAGTTCTAATAAATGTTATGGTTTTAATGCATTTTGAGTGCAGGATGAATTCTACACATGACTTCTTTTTCGCGATTGCCATGTGTGGTTCTCCTTCAGCTACTGTTTGGAGATACTGATGCTTCTAACTAGGCTCATTTCCAAGCTTCAGTGATCCAACCAAAAAGTATCGAGGTAATTGCATAGTACATCCTCTGTATAGCGTACCCTTTCATCACTGGATTGGATGAAAGCAAAATGGAAAGCCATTCTAAATCAAACAGCAAATGAAAGTGTGAACATAGCATGCTTGCCCCTTGGTGCTGAGAACCACTCAACTGCAACATCACATTGCACATAGATAGATGTGAATATGGCAGAGACTAACCAGCTACTCCAGTATGTTTGTGTTCCTCTCTAGTATCGTGGGTTGAGGGTATTGCAAGTGAAATGAACATTTGCATGCAGTGGAATCATATATGAAATAGAACCTTGGTTCTAATTTCTCCTGTTTCCCTGCACTGTACTGTCATGAGCCCATTCTCAAGATATTAGATGCAGGACGTGTGTCCAATTTTAAGGTAGCAGAAATGCCCCCATAATAGATTGCCTGATATTGCCTGATTCAAGTTCCTTGTTATAAGTCATGTTGGGGCAAGCACAATTTCAAGTGTTATGGTAAAACACTGACAGTAGGAGTGAGATAAAGAAATCCAATCCTAGAGGTAGAGGATTTCTTATGTTACAAGCTTCCAGTACCAGTCCCTCATCATATACATGTACATATTCAAATTTGGCATTCAAGTCTTGGGAGTGTATTTGACTTGTTAGGATAACTTTACCATCAACATGGTTTGCAGTGGGCATAATGTTTGACACAATGACATACTTTGGTCGTGGAAATACCAAACAAGATCTAATATGGTGAGAACAGGGGAAGTCCAGTTGAGTATAGACATCTTGATGAGTAGTATACTGTTATGGTAGGAATCACAAGGTAAGAAAATAGCCTCAAAAAACATCAAGCAATGCAACAGTAACATGATCCTCTTTTGTAAAACAGCAAGCCGTTGTGATACAGTAATATGAAGGGACTTAAATCACAATCATAAAAACTGATAAATAGTTGATGACCTAAAGCCCTTGGATTGACCCACAGGCTGCATCTGATGCTATGAAAATGGCCAGCTTTGGACGGAGCCTGGGTGGTAGAATGAGTGATACTGCATGCCAAGCAAGCATCAGAACCCACTCCAAAGCTCATCATTGTTGCCACAGGTACCCATGGCAACAATGGAG
>JALLBE010001241.1:0-11340 GCA_036939795.1 Thalassiosira mediterranea | reverse complement strand
TCCAATTCAGGCCATTTTCACCACAACTCACGCATCCCTCCAGGCTGCCGGGGGGTCTGGGTTGGCAACCGCATAAAGCATTGCTATCCCAGGCCCTCCATTGTTGCCATATGGGTACCTAAACCCTCTCCAACGGTCATGATTGATGCCACACTTACCCCTGGCAACAATGAAGGGCCTGAGATAGCAATGGTCCACCTAGTTCCCAACTTATGGCTGTTGGATGATTGCCCATCAGGGTGTGTGAGACCCGATGAAAATTGCCAGATCTGGACTGTGTCTTAGTGGTGTACATGGTGCTGCTGCATGTCAAGCAAGTATACAAACCCTCTCCAAAGCTCGATTGTTGCCATGGGTACCCATAGCAACAATGAAGGGCCTGAGATAGCAATGCTCCACCTGGTTCCCAACCCATTGCCCTTTGACGGCCCAACAGGGTGTGTGAGACCTGATGATGATGAAAATGAAAACTTCCAGATTTGGACTGTGTCTGGATGGTGTAAATGGTGCTGCTGCATGCCAAGCAAGTCTCCAAACCCTCTCCAAAGCTCATGATTGTTGCCACGGGTTTTCTTGGCATAAATGACGGGCCCGAGATAGCAATGGTTCACCTGGTTCCCAACCCATGGCCCTTGCATGGCCCAACACCAACAGGGTGTGTGAGACCTTATGAAAATGGCCAGATTTGGACTGTGTCTGAGTGGTGTTGGTGTCAATGGTACTGATGCATGCCAAGCAACCCTTCATACCCTCTCAGAAGCTCATGATTGATTCCACAGGTACTACCCATGGCAACGTTGAAGGGCCTGAGATAGCAATGGTCCACCTGGTTCCCAACCCCTGTCCTCGACCACAGATGAGGAAGGGTTACAGCAAAACCATACCTTCACCCTCCTGATACCTGTTGCGGCTGTCATCTTCTGTGACTCTTGGAGTGCCTTATTCAAGATTCAAAATTGATATGAGTTTGATTAACGTGGTTTACATCTTATTAAGTTATCTATATCTACTAGTTACTGCCAGCCAGAGTACCATAGACGGTTGATATGCGCATCCTCCCCCCCCTCCCCCCTCTCTCTAGTACTGCCAGTTTCGTTCCTGTTTGTCTCAAATGTGTGTGCATGCCACCGTGTCAATCCTTGTGGATTATGGTATCACGGATGAATGCAGCTTTTAGGTTTAGGGTCTGCCTACCTATGATGATCGTAGTTCATTTCTTGTGCCTGTGTGACCAATCACACGTTTGATATGTGAAAGTATTTTGTGTTCACATTGGGCTCTCCTCTAAACACGATCCCCAACCAAAGTGAGTAACTGTGAATAATGATTGCTTTGTTGGAGGAGTGAGCATATGGGTACTTGATCCTGTTATGGTCACTCAGAGGGGTTTATCAGCAGCGAGCAAATTAGCGGCGAATCATTGTCAGTCATTGACCTGATCAAGCTAGTAGTGAAAGAAGTATTATTGGGACGCAGTGAGTTGCTAATGACCGTCTTAATTGTTTGAGTTGCAATTGAGGGCATGGTTGGTCTCACGGTGGTATATTGGACAAAAAAGTCACTCAATAATTATCATGCTTCCAAAAGATTTCCCGAACATACGGTCATGAATCTTTTCAATGTAATTTCTTTATCGTTGCATATCATTGAGTCCTAGCTGCGCTTGAGCCTGCAACTTTTTCCAATATCCAATAGAGACAATGTCCCATCAATGCCACAATCAGTCTTCGGATGCGAGGGAACCACCTCATCTCCTCCATCTCCAACTGACCCTCAGATGCACACCTATGGATCTGTCCTCCAGAGCCTAATGGTCCCGTCCTCGCTCCCCGTGGCATAACTCTTGCCATCCGGGTGATACCTCAGGCACCTCACCGGCCCGTGATGTCCCTTGTGCCTCTCCAATTCCTTCCCCGTCTCGAAGTCGAACACGTAAACCTTCAGGTCGCTCCCCAGCTCTCCACCCTCGACGGCTCCCAGGGCCATGGATCCCCCCCGCCGTCCTCCGCCGGCGACGAACTTCTTCCCGGAGGGGTGGAGGGAGGCGCCGCCCTCCTCGCTGAAGTGCACGGGCATCTTGTAGGAGTGGATTTGTTCGTGGGTGGACATGTCGAAGAAGGTGACGCACTGTCCGGAGGCCACGGTCAGTATCGTCTTCCCGTTGGTCAGCGTCTGCAATTCCACGTCGCGTATGCCTCCCTTGGCGTCATCGCCGCCCTCCACCGTGAGCGTCCGGATGAGCTGTTTGGATGCATCCGCCTCGTCGACGTTCCAGAACCGTACGGCGCCGTCCTCCCCCGCGGCGAGTACCGTGGAGTTGTCCACCCATAGACATTTCGAGATTGACACTTTCTGCAAACGACGAGAGGAGATTTTTTCCGAGTTGTGGGAACGGGGTGTTTGAATGAGCGAATGAGTCCCAATTCCTCAACGAGCAGCCCCGCCGGTCTGCAAGGCATATGTTGCGTGCCGGGGGAAGACACCTTGACCACTTAGGTGGCAGATACATCCAGGCACGCTGACTGTCTCTCATTCTCTCCAAGCGAAATAGAACGCCGCGGCCGTCCATGTTCCGTTCCTCCACATCGCTCCTGAATTTTCTTGCCAGGTAGCGTCGTCGCCACAACCCGTCCCCCAGGGCACACCTACGCAATGCAAAAATGATGAATCACCAATATCCCGTCGCTCTCACCTCCTTCGCGCTCTGGACGAATACCAGCGGCTCCTCCTCCGGCTTGGTGACGTCGAATATCCTCAATTTCCCCTCGTGCCCCCCTGTGGCTAACCTCCTGCTATCGCCGCTCCAATCGAGCGTCTTGACGACGTGTCCGTGACCGAATTCGTAAAGCATTTTCCCCGTGATGGCATCCCAAACCTTTACGGAAAAGTCTCCCGAGGCGGTGCCGGCGAGGAGGGCGAGTGGATCGAGTCGGCAGGACCACACGGCGCCCTTGTGTCCGGAGAACGTTCCTATCCAATCGCCGGTGGAGGCATCGCGGAGCATGGGATTGCGATCGTGGCACGCCGAGACTAGGAAGGTCCGCTTGTTGGACCCTCCTCCATTATTATTTTCGGAGGAGGGTTCGTCGATGGTGCAGAATTGCACCTCCGCCAAGGGGCGGGTGTGGCCGGGACAGACTATGGGGATCTGGCGGCCGGCCGTGGGGGCCGAGGGGGCGGGGGCTACCGCTGCCATGGTTGAGTTTTGGCTCGCGGGAGGATGGGTAGTCTTCTGGAGCGCGGTTGGCGCGGCCGTCTGCTTCGCGGTGATGGCCGGCGGCGTCGTTCGTTGCTCTATCTCGGGTGGGCCGATGATTTTGGGGCAGCAGCGAGCTAGCAGCGGCGGGCGGGACGATCTTAGATTTTAGGGGGCTGACAGGGGCAAGCATAGAGCTCTGGGCAAGCAGCATTGACTACATACATACCACACCAAATAGAGGGGACGTTTGTCGGCCCGAAAATTGGAAGCCATCCGACGGCCGTCGAACGCCGACGGACGGCGACCATGACAAAAATCCAGCGCCCGCGCCGCGACGCCGTCATTCCTACCAGCCATACATATCCATCGACGACTTACTACATACCACTCCCCAGCACGGTATCAGTCTGAAGACAATCGTAAGCAACCCTACGATCGATCGCTTCTCTCGGCCGCCGCACCTCTTTTGCTCGTCTCAACCTCGCCGCTCCTCTCAACTCATCGCGCTGCCCCACATCCACATCACTGAATCACTGCCCGCGCCTTTCGATCACGGGTCCTCTCTCTCTCATAATACCCACAGTACGCAAAAACAAACCAACAATAATAAATCATGGGGGACTCGGCCTATTCATTCTCCCTCACCACCTTCTCCCGCACGGGAAAGCTCCTGCAGATCGAATACGCCCTTAATGCCGTGGCCAACGGACGCACCGCCCTGGGCATCGCGGCGTCGGACGGGGTCGTCATCGCCACCGACAAGAAGTTCGGGAGCGCGCTCGTGGAGGGGGAGGAGGTGAGGAAGGTCGAGCCGATCAACGACGGTAGCGGATTCGTTTATGCCGGCGTGGGTCCGGACTATCGGGTGCTGGGTGAGTAGTGTTGTGGAGAGATGAAAAAAAAAAATCGTATCTCGTGCCAGTTTTTACTTCGGATCGGTTCTGCGCCCGCGTGAAGTCCTTTGTGGGTGGCTGGGGGCACTGAGCCGGGGCCAGCCACGAAGGCGCTGGGGGGGGGAGGGGGGTGTAATTCCCGATTCTGACGGTTCGACGGTTGATTGGGGTCGGGTCGCCAGGGAGGCAGCGACCATCGGGCGAGAATGTGTTCCGCCAAAAATCTTTGACTCCCCACCTCTTTTGCGGGTGTATCCTATCGTGATTTGGACGGGATGCGTCGGGCGGGCGGGCGGGGGAGGGGGGGGGGGGGGCGTCTGATTTCAGTGGGCNGGGGGGGGGGGGGGGGGGGGGGGGGGGGGGGGGGGGGGGGGGGGGGGGGGGGGGGGGGGGGGGGGGGGGGCGTCTGATTTCAGTGGGCATCTTACTAGAAAGAACACCAAGTCGCCACACTTGCTCGCGCCCCTTCGCGGAAGGATGAGGTGGCCGAGCCGGCCCGGAGAAAGGGAGGGAGGCATCATGCTCGATGGCGATGGGTCAGACGAGTCGTGAGCGCCTCAGTACGTGCGCGAGGGAGACGGGGGCCATTGGAGAGGGTTGGCGAAGGCGTTCTTCGAGTTACCCTTGGCATGTTTGGGCGTGTGTGATGCTGTATTATATTATGCTCATCGTGACCCCGCGGCATATGTTGAAACCAGCCATCGATTCACGTTTTCTTCGCCTCGTCGTTTAATTGCAGTGAGAAAGGCCAGGAAGTCGGCGCAGGCCTACTTCCGGGAGTATCGCGAGACCAAGCCGGTGGGACAGCTGGTGAAGTCCACCGCCAGCGTGATGCAGGAGTACACGCAATCGGGAGGGGTCCGACCCTTCGGGGTGAGCCTGTTGGTCGCGGGCATCGACGGGGACGGGGTGCCGAGGCTCTTCCAGGTGGATCCCAGCGGCGCGTATTTCGGCTGGAAGGCCACCGCCATCGGGAAGGTGCGTTTGTCCTCAACGCATTCTATTTCTTGGATCCTCATCTTGATCACCTTGGGAGCATCCCTCATTTTGACCCCTCCTCTCACGTCCCGTCCCTCTCTTCCTCTCGCTCCCCAACCCCTCGCGTCAACAGGGGTACATCAACGCCAAGAACTTCCTCGAGAAGCGATACCAGGAGGACATGGAGCTCGAGGACGCCGTCCACACGGCCCTCCTGACGTTGCGCGAGGGCTTCGAGGGGGAGATGGACGGACACAACGTCGAGGTTGGCGTGGTGAGCAAGGCCGACGGGAAGTTCCGGCTGTTGACTCCCGAGCAGATTCAGGATTATTTGGATGAGGCCAACTAGGGCAGCGAGGCAGTGGGGAAGGATGAAACAGAACATCGGAGAGCTCTGGGCTTGAGAGGTGGCAGAACCGGCAGCGCTTCTATTTGGAGTAACGCACAGTTGTTGGAACATGGGAGGAAGTTCCATTATTATTCATAAAATACGGCCCAAATGAGTGTCCGAACGTGCCCACCTGCCTAACCACTCGTCTGAAATCTCTGCCTCTCAGCATTCTCTCACTCGCAAAGATGAAAGGGACAATAAATTCAGTCTAGTTGATACAGCTAGCAATTATATTGATGGTGAGATTGTGGAGGACGTTGATAACAGCATGGCAGCACCAGATGAGACTGTTTTGTTTATTGCAGTCCCGGAGGAATCATTCAGCATCACTGTCCAAGAATTTACACTCTAGATGGCAACCTGTATCAGCGAGTCGCAATTCCAGTGTACGTTCCTCAAGGAATAAAGGTCTCATTTGAATCTGCATCGCGCCCCCAGGAAGTACCTGAAGATCTTCCAGCAACCGTCAACTTCATCGTTCAGAATTATGGAGACGAATTTGTTGAAGTCAGTATTGACTTCGCGGTATGGGCCATATAACTAGCTTTATTCCGCTGAATACGGGACTCGATCCTGGGTTGAGTGAGACAATATCTGCTACGCTGATCGCACCTGTTGGGTGTGCTGAAGGGGTCACGAGGATTACTGCTTCAGCGACCATTGTTGGAGAAATTACTGGCAACTCAGACGTCATTGACCTTGTCGTCTGTGATGCAAAGCCCCTCACCATTGAAGAGCATCTTGCTATCCTCGAGCTAGCAACATCTGACATCAAACCTCCAGCATTCAAGACTAAAGCACGAGTACTCAGCCGAGATGTAGTAGTCGCGCCAAAGTCGACCAGACTAGATGGGAAATCTCATCAATGCCCTGTGGTTAGGTATGGTATGGCCTCTTGGCATGATTTGACCAGGCAATGCCGCATCTTCAGTTGCGGCAACGCGGTGCTCCTGCATCTCTCGTTCGAAATATGCAGAAGTGCCGGCTCTGGAATCACTAGCTCTTCATCCGGCCACCATGCCATGTGACAATACTTACTGCTCTACTGTAAATACCATGAAGTGAGCATGAGCATTATCCGTTAATAATCTGAAAATGGATCTCTTCGCGATACCATATTCAGCTAGAGTTGCTTCATCTCATTACCCCCTAATAATACACAAGCTTCTCTGGGAGAGATGGAATATCAACAACAAAGACGAAAAAAGCGAATACGGGCCAATCATATCCACTCGTCCCTCCTCCCAACATTTTCCGACGCCGTCACCGGCCGGAAGGTCAGGACCCTCTCGTAATCGGCCTTCCGGGCCATGATCGCCGTGATCTCCTTCGAATTCAACGCCGTGACATCCTCCCCGTCAATGGAGAGGAAGACGTCGCCCTTCTGGACCTTGCCGGCGAGGGCGCTCTCGGATCGCACGGCCGAGACGTGCGTGGGACCTCCTCCCATCGTCGTCGGCCCGCCGCCCTCGCCGATTCCGCCGCCTGCGCGGTAGTTGGAGAGGATTATCCCCAGCTTCCCCGGGGGCGCGACCACCCGGAACGGTGAGGGGCGGGGCGCCGGCTCCGCGCCCAGGGTGCTGACGTTGAAGCTATCCCCGCTGTTCGAATGGGTGATGTCCTCGGCCAGCGGGACATCCGCCGCCGCCTCCTCGCTGTTCGATTCCCTCTTGGTGGGCCGAGCCTCGGATTCCTGCCGCCGCTGCCTCTCCACCTGCTCGGCCAGCTGGGCCTCCAGCCTGAAAAGGTCGTTCGCGACGCTCCGCGTCTCCCTCGACATGTGAGACAGCGCCGAGAGGTTGCTCTGGTGCGTGCGGTAGCTCCTGTGGCTGGTCCTGCTCGTCCTGCTCGTCACGCTGGCGTTGTCGTCCCTGTTTCTGGTGGGGCTGCGCCGCGGCCGACGACCCTGCTGCGGATTGTGGCGGTGGTGGTGCCGGCCCTGCCCCGGGGGCTGGCTGTGGGAACGCCTGCCGCGCCCTCCGAGCGACTCCATGTCCGGGGCGACGCCGCGCGGTCCGATGGTCGCCTCGATGTTGGACAGGAGGAACTGGTGGTCGGCATTATCCTCCCCGCCGCCCCCGGCCGCCGGCGGGTACTGCTTGCCGGCGGACGATGGCAAGCCCGGGGCGCCGTGGGGCATCCCATTCGGCGAGCCCCCGGCGGCGGTGGCCCCGGCCTCCAGGTTGTCGATGATCCGGGATATGGACTCGTTGGAGGGGTTGCGACGGTGGGAGTGCTTCGAGGAGTAGGACGAGCCGGAGGGCACCCTTCGGTGGTGGCGACGGGCCGCGGCGGCGCTGCTGCCTCCGGAGGGGACGCGCCTGTGCCCCCCCTGCGGATTATTGCGGCCCGCGGTCGCGAAAACTCCGACGCCATCACCGGCGCTCGCGGGACTGGTCCCGGGGACGCTGCTCCCGAACTGGCTGCCGAGCTGGCTGCCGGGCTGGCTCGTTCCCGAGTGCACCGATCCCTGGACGCTGCTCCCGCCGCTGAAACCCCCGGCCCTATCCTTGTTGGCCGCGGCTGCCCTGCGCTTCTGGCGGTAGTGCTCCAGGATCTGATCGACCGCCGAGGAGTTGGATCGGTTCGACCCCACTGATCCCGTCTTTTTAGAGCGCAGTCGCTGATGTTGATGTTGATGTTGATGCTGCTGTTGCTGAGGCTGGAACTGCTGCTGTTGCTGCTGAGATTGCTGTGGATGTTGCGGCTGCTGGGACTGCGACCCCCCGGAGCCAAGCCTGCGGTGATCGTTCCTGGATGAAGACACCCCGGTCATAGCAGAAGGTGCCGTCGATGCCGCCGTGGTGGCGGTGTGCACGGCGCCGCTGCCATGAGATGCCTTGCGCTCGTCGATGATCGACGGCCGCTGCCGATGCCCATTTTGCCGGCCGCCGACGGCCATGCCCTCATCGAAGGTGACCACCACCCGGTGTCCCTCTTCCTGGTTGCCCGCGGGAGCCTTCGACGGGCGAGACAATGGATGGGACGGCACCTTCCCATCGTTCGGCCCCCGGTCGTCCCAAACCTGCGGCCGCTCGGCATTCTTGCTCTGGCCCGAACCCTCGAACGCCATCTGGTCGTCCTTCTTCTCCTCCCCATCCCCATCGCCACCGCCGACGCCTTCGCTCCCGATGGACCTCTTCTCCTCGTTGGACACGGAGTAGCCGAACGACGAGGCGAAGGAGGGCTCGCCCCAGGGATCGCCATCCCGGCGATCCTTCTCGGATCCTCCCCCTCCGGTCGCGGACGGGGCGGGCGCGACCTCGGTCCACGCGCTCCCGAAGAAGGCGTCCTCCACAACGTCCGATTCGACGGCGGAACCGAACCCGTCGTCGAAGGCTGCATTGTCCTTGCACGCATCGAAATCCGCGAAGAAGCCCTTCCCGAACACATCCTGGTCGACATTAGCGGCGTCAAATGTCGGTCCTTGCGTATGTACTCCGCCCCAGGCGGAAAGATCATCATCAGTGTTGTGCTGCGATTGCTGCTGCGATTGCCGTTGCTGTTGCTGGTGCAGTTGTTGTTGTGGTTGCTGCTGTTGTGGGAGCCGTTGCTCTTGTTGGAGCTGTTGGGGCGGGGAGGGCGAGACGAGCCTCCTATTCTTGCTGTTCCTCGGCTCGGGCGTGCGATGATCCTCTGCAAATCTTCCGCTATCCGCCGCTGCCTCGTCCATGGGGCCATCTGGAGCACCACCACCGACTCGATCCTCGGCATCCTCCACCACGTGATCATCGTCATCCAGTATCAAGATGGCTGGGGGGTCGGCGCTTTCATCCGCGCTGGGATCGCGACTGTACCGGCTGTACTCCATGCTGATCTCGTCCTCGTTGTCGCCCAGCATGGCATCCCCGCCGCCACCGCCGCCCCAGACGATGCCGTGCGGCCCCACGCCGCGGGGCTCGTCCTCGTCCGTCAAATAATAGAGCGAGTTCCCCGAGGGCCTGGAAGATGGGAAGGCCCCGGGGAGGGCCCCATCAATGAGCGGCTGTGGAATCGACCGCCGCTTCGAGGAGGAGGCGGTCGTCGGGAAGACTCCCCCCTCCTCCCCCAAAATGTCCGAATCGAAGCCGTCGAAGCTCGGGGGGCTCCTCAGGAACGCCGACGTGAAGGGCAGGAGCGCCTCGTCGTCCATCGAAGTGGTGGTGTCGCGCGAGGTCTCGGTGTCGATGGTGTCCAGCCTCCCCCGCGGCGGGGGCGGGGAGGAGTTCAGGGGATTCGACGAGGAGGATGCGGCGGCGGCGGCGGCCTTGGCGGATTCCAGGGCCGCGGAGATGGTGTACGCCGGCTGCTGCCTGGCCGGCGTCGTCGTTTGGGCCGCCGGGTCGTCGGCTTCGGCGTTAATCGCTGCCGGTATGGCTGCGGGGGCGGCGCGGTCCTGGGCGCGATCGCTCGCCGCGGCGGGCCGGGCCTCGGCCGGACGGGGCGACACGGCTCTCCGTGCCGTCTGCGGAGCTCCCCGAGCGGCTTGCGGCGCCGTCGCCCGCGGTACCTCCCTGGTCGCCACGGATCCCTTAGCCGAGGAGCGCGGGCTCGCGGCGGAGGACGCGTCACCTCCTCCTCCGTTCCCGACAGGGACGGCCCGGGCCGTCGATCGGCTCCTGCCCCGCAGCCTGCCGGGCAGGTAGAGCTTCATCCTCGATCGGGACGGCATTGTCGCTTATCGCATTCGAGAGTTCAATTGCTGTGTGTATGAAAAATGGACACGAGCGCCACGGCTTCTTCGCTGCCGTCGCCCCCGCCCGGCGGCTTCGCCTCGTCGCCTGAACTGGTCTTGATGCGCTCCCAGTTCAAGGATGTTGAGCCAAACAACCGACGCAGGTCTTGATTTGAACGTGATTTACATATTTGGAAGGCGAAGCGAGCAAGGTGGGGGTGTATGGTATGTTCGATGTTGTCAAGCGCGATCGACCACTGCTCAGCCTACGACGACGACAGAACGCACGACGGCGATGCGTTCGATTGCCAAGCGCTGTCGTGTTGTCACGGAGTGGCGTTGCGTCGGGCCGACGACGGCGTGCGGCCGCCATGGTTGGCCATGGTCGCGATGTCCATTCAGCATTCGTTCAGCGCAAATCAACGTGAAAAAGCGAGGCGGGCTTGCCACGCGCGCGCGTGCACATCACGTGATCGTTCTTGTAGATACAGTGGTACGCAATATTCTCCAAATATTAGAATGAAAATTTTGAAAAACTTTTAAATAAATTATTTTGGTTAGTTTGATGATATGTATTTGCGATAAATTCAAATAATTCATAAATATTTCAAACTAAAATCATTTGAATATTCAAATTCATTCAAATTACCGTAGTCCTAAGTCATTGATACCGCGCCGTGTTTCCCCAAGTTTCCCACGGCACGAGCAAGCAAGCAAGTCCAAGTTCCCAACGGAGCACCCCGATTCAAGATCGAAAAAAGGCAAGACGTCGCGCAATTGTTAACAAAAATATAGCGTAGGAATTAGTACCTATTTGAAATCATGATCGGAACGGATATGTGGGGGCGTTGGCGGATACGTAGGAATGAGTACGATATACTCCCCCTACCAGTCGCAAAATGGTGAAAATTTTTGAATCGGGTTTTGCGAGGAAGGATAGGTACCTAACACGGGGCCTACAGTCCACAGTTACAGCTGGAATAACCACTGGGCTGTGACACCCCTGAGCTACGCAAAACGTATTAGAATTTCAAATCTCTTATATACGGTCCGGCGCGCGAAACGGATAGACGAAGTCTGATTTATAAGATCAAAATTTAGGGGTTCATAGTAGCGCTTCATCGATCATCAACGGTCACGACCGAATTTTGAAATTTCAACGGATCCACCATACAGCTGGAATAACCACTGGGCTGTGATACCGCTGAGCTACGCAAAACGTATT
>JALLBE010001240.1:0-11212 GCA_036939795.1 Thalassiosira mediterranea | reverse complement strand
CATAATTTAGCTACGACCAATTCACTGTCACC
The DNA here is from genome assembly GCA_036939795.1 of Thalassiosira mediterranea. NCBI lineage: Eukaryota > Bacillariophyta > Thalassiosirophyceae > Thalassiosirales > Thalassiosiraceae > Thalassiosira > Thalassiosira mediterranea. Next base: position 11,180 of record JALLBE010001240.1, on the reverse strand, counting down.
ATCATTGACCGCTGTTTAGCAGTGTAGAACATACCAAATGCTGAGTCCTTGCAAAAGCAAAAGTATGAAAATACCATCATGCGCACGCAAAGTAAGGATGGCTGTGAAGGACTGCTTGGACACCAAGGGTAATGATTGAGATACCCCCACCCTTGACTCCTACACCATTCTGTTCCGAGGCCAGGATGACATTGTATGACTATGACTCCTGAACCTGTTGGCCGGTCCTCAGTCAGGACTGTCAGGAGTAGGAGTTGTGTCAGGTGGGAGATCATCCGGGTCAGTATAGTCCTAGTTGGTGTGGACAAGATGGCACACAACCATGCAACAAAGAAGTATGGTGGGAACTCAATGAGAATAATAGCAGACAGCATTTGAGTAGTGCCAAATGTTGTCAACAAGTAACATCAGCCACGGAGATTTTGCATTGCATAATTGGGATTGAGGCACGATACAAGGAGGCAGAGGAGACCCCGGCTAGAGGAATTGCTTGAGCTTGCCAAGCTACATGTGGAGAATGTTGCGGTCAATGCCCTTCCACTGGTCCATCAGATGGGTTGCCATCAGCGCTAACATATAGACTTCTTCAGCACAATGGGTGCTTTCTAGCCATCTGATTCATGGTCCCAGGCACCATATGGGCTCCAAGGCCGCTGGTCTAGAGGTATTTACATGCCTTGCTGCATTGAAAGCATGATGACATGTCTGCTGCCTTGTGAATGGCCCTAAGCTAGCACTCTCCATCAAGGCATGATCACTCCACACAGTGTGTATAAGGTCTGTGCAGCAAGGATGCATCGTCCAAAGCCAAAGTATGAGATGAGGCCTTCCCAGTTGCTAGCCATGTACTGACTAAGCCATTACTTCACAATCACAATTGACTTGAGTTTTGACAACACTTTGACACCCTGGTCACAGATGGTAATGTTAGCTTGTAAAGGAGCAGCGACAGGAGCAAGAACAAGAGCTAACACAAGAACAAGAACTTACATATAGATATAGAGGTTTCCATGACCATGAGGCTCATTGGGGTTGGGATGCAGTATTCAGAGGGCCACCATGAGAGCATCTGGAGGGTGTTGCTGAGGTTGCAGATTGCAGTCCATGGAACCTCTGCTGCGCCTTGTCAAATGATGATGATGGCCCTGCAAAGCCGGAAAACTGAGCAAAGGGCAGATGATCCACCACTACCACCACATGTTGGACACCGCATTATCTCAGCTGGTGTGGCTCATGCCCGTGGACTTGCTGCTGGGAGGTTATGCTCATCAATGGTAGTGGTAGCAGGAGGCACTGCACTGTAAATACCATACCTCTATGTTAGTCGATGTAATGCTGTGATGTTCTTGCTCCCCTCTACCCCGCCCCAGCTGACTTTTGAATGACAGGCTTATTCAATTTTTTGGACCTACGTATGTACCTACATATTATGTACGATATGCCCCTCGCTCCGTGGCATGGAAGTATTCAAATATGGGTTCAAAATAAAATATCTTTTACCCCTGTTAAAATGATGTATTCAAACATGATTCCCAAATTTGTTTTGAGACAAAAGGGGGGTATATTTTTATTTTTAGGAGTAGACCGTTTTAGGTGTATCCGCCGAATATTTCCCTCCTATGTTGTGCCAACGAACTCTTTTTTGAACCCCACGTGGACACAACAACCATGGACATGACACACAAGGGAGCAAAGACTTTCTGAACAAGGCAAGATCAATCACAAGATCCACAAAAAAGCTGTCCGAGTTTGTCTGTGTGCCTTGTCCTTGTCAATAATCCAAGCAGCGAAGCGTCCGGTACGATCAAACTTCTTGGTGCAAAAGGTCTTTCCAGGGGTCTTCCCCCTTCATTCCCCACACTCAGCTCTCAATCACTCTCCACCAGCACCAGGGTGTCACTCCAGACAGTGTAAGGTCTGGGTCTGGGAAACAACAAGCCTCGCCCAACGCCTATGTCTGAGATGAGGCTCACCCAATCGACTAAGCCGTTCCTTCATTATTGGCTTGAGTTTCGATGCTTTGATCCTGGTCACATATGATAGCTTGCAAAGGAGACGCATCATGAACAAGAACAGAGACTCATTTCCGGCAATACTGGTTCCACTTCAACTTAAAGGCCTACTCCAAATCGAGTTTCCCACGAGGCTCATTGAGGTGCAGCATTCGGATTCGGAGGGCCACACCCAAGAGAGCCTGGAGGGTGTTGCCAAGGTTGTAGTGCGCTATACCTTGTCTAACGGCGACCTTACAAATCCAGTGAACTGACCAAAGGGCAGATGTTCCACCACACCGCATGCTGAAACCGCACAATATCTCAGCTGGTGTGGCTCACAGACTTACTGCTGGGAGGTTGTGCTCATCAGTGGTGGTGGTGGCAGGAGCAGGAGGCACGTCTGCCTCCTAGAATCCATCGCCAAGGCCAGCATCCATCCGGGCGGGGTCGCTTGAGGCTAGATATTAGGTAGGTAGAGATGTGCTGTGATGTTCTTGCATGCTCTATCTATCCATGCCCATGACTACAGATGGCAGGCTTTTTTCATCTCTTTTTGGGATCGATGCTGTTGCCTCTCGCTCCGAGATGGAAGCATTCATATCTGGATTCAAAATAAAATATGTACTTTACCCCTTTTGCAACACTCGCTTCAAACAATACCATATGTATGTGATGCTGGGATGAAGGGGTATTGTTTTACTAATATCGAGTAGGTAGGTGTATCCCTGGATATTTTTACTCCTATGTTGTGCCAACGAACTCTTTTTGAACCATCGTGGCGTGGACACAGCAACGACTTTTTCGATCACAAGATCCACAATCCACAAGCTGTCCGTGAAGCGTCGGTATTCGTATTTTATCGAAAAGTCTTCCCTACGTTACCTCCTCCGCTCGCTCTCGATCCCAAGCGAAAAGGTCGCCTCAAGTCTCGAATAAGGGTGATGCGACGAGGATATTTCGGCTGGAAGTAGTGGGGGGAGCGGTCAATATTATCAACGATGGACCACTATTTCAGCAGCATCGCGAAGCACCTCACTGATGGCAGCGGCGGCAGGGGCAGGCCTGGCGATCCATCGGGCGGCGGCGGGGCCAACCCGAACAACAACATGATGATGAATGGAAACGGCGGTGGCAGCAACAACCCCGCTGCCTCACGATCAGGGAGTATGAACCAGGCAATGATGACCATGAACTCCATGGGCGGCAGCATGGGGCAGCAGCAGCAGCAGCCTGGAAATAATAATATGATGGGCCCGCCGGGCTCACGCCAGAATAGCTTCGTCGTCCAACAGCAGCAGCCGGGAAATATGAACAACATGATGCCAAGCGGTCTACCCGGGCCTCCGATGGGGGGACTTCCCGGATCTCGCCAAGGAAGCATCGGCGTTCGTCAGACCAGCGTCGGGGGCCAGCAGGTAAGCTCAGGGGGGCGACAGATCAGCGTTGGAAATTCCATGGCTCCCTCCCCACACCTCCCACAAAGGCCAATGAGTGTGGGCAATGCCCCCACCCCCCAACCTTCCATGCCAAACATGCAGCAGCAGCAACAACAGCAGCTGCAGCAACAGCAGCTGCAGCAACAACAGCAGCAGCAACAACAGCAGCAGCAACAACAACAGCAGCAGCGACAGCAGCAGCAACTGCAGCAGCTTCAACAGCAGCAGCAACTGCAGCAGCAGCAGCAGCGGGGATCGTTCGTCGCCAACTCAAATGTCACCCGATCTTCCATCACATCCATCAACAATCCCTACTCCAGGAAAGAATTATTGACCATGCTTGACGATGACATACATGAGACTAATCAAGCTGCGCAGATGAATACCAGTGGGCAGCCTAATAACAGACAGCAGGGGATCCAACAGCAGGGCCACCAGCAGCAAAACCAGCAGCTAACGAAGGCCCAGCAGCAACAGCAAATAATGATGGCCATGATCAAACAACAGCAGCAGCAACAACAGCAGCAGCAGCAGCAGCAACAACAACAGCCTCAGCAGCAGCAGCAACAACAGCCGCAGCAGCAGCAACAGCTGCAACAACAGCAGGGTCAAATGCAGCAGCAAGGGAATCAAATGATGAACCACCAACAGGGAAATCAAATGATGAACCAAACTCGAGGAAACGACATGATGCACCAGTCAAGGGGAGGACAACAGCAGGGCTCAACTAACGGTCCAACTCAGCAGCAGCAGCAGGCGCCGCAGCAAATGAATACTTCGTTACAGCAGCAACAGCAGGGTAACAATTCGGGGCAACAGCAGCAACAACAGTTACAGCAGGTATCAAATCAAATGAGTCAGCAACAACAACAGATCCAAAATTTCCTCCAGCTGCATGGCCACCAACTGACGGATCAGCAGCGTGTCACACTTGAACAACAGTTGGTTGCCCTACAGCAACAAACTAACAACTTGAACAGTAACAATTCTGGGGCAACTTCCGGTGGCAGGGCGAATAACAGCACCAATCAAAATGGGAACAGCATGCCCAACGCTACCATGGGGCAGCAGCAACAACAGCCAGGCATGGGCATGGGGGGCAACAACAGTGCAAATAACATGAACAACATGGCAAACATGGCGAACAGTCAGGTTGGCAATCAAGGTAACAATCCAAATAATAATCCTAACATGTCCATGGATGACCTCATGCTTCGCCAGCGTGAGCAACTACGACACCTTCAGACGATGCTGAAGTCAAGCAATGCCCAGGAGAAAGCACAGGCAATGCAGGCGGTCCAGGCGCAGGCACAGCAACAACAGCAGCAACTCAATAGTGTGCTCCAGCAGCAAGTGGCTCAAGCGCAGGCGGCGGCAATGCAACAGGCCCAAGGTGGGGCACAACAGGGGAATAACTCCATGCAGCAGCAGCAGGGCAATCCAATGCAGCAGGCGATGCAGCAGGGCAATCAAATGCAGAACCAACAGGGAGGAGGGGGCGCCGATGGGAGGTCATCCTCAAGCGTTGTTATGCAGCAGATGATCCATCAGCAGCAGCAGCGCCAGCTGCAGCAAATGGCGCAACAGCAACAACAACAGGCTCAGGTTCAGCAGCACAGGGGATCACAGGGCGGGCCCCAGATGGCTAGCGCACTAAGCCAACTGACAGGCCAGATGGGGCAGGGCTCAAATCCGTCACCCCAAGGTGGAGTTGGCAGTAACTCAATGGCGCAGCAGCAGACTGGCCGCCAGCAGCAACAGGTTGCACTGGCCACCATGTCGCAGCGACAGTCCCAAGCGGGGTCAGGAGATCCCAAGGCCCCTGTTCCCCTAGGAACAAAGCCCACTCAGGTCCTGTCTCAGCAAAATCAGGTACAGGAGGTGACGTCTGGAATGCCACTACCTGCTTCATCTAATGCAGCAATGACGATGCCTTCATCATCCCCTCCCAGTGGCGGAGGAGACAGCGGCGCGACTGTGTCCACAAGGGTAGTGCCCGTTTCCATCTCCCCTGTTCCTTCTGGCCAGGGAGAGGCCGACCCTAGTGCGGCAGGGGAAGGGGTCGCCCAGGCTGCGCTGATCTATACCAAGTATGCACTTCAATCAATTGTAACCTCCCTAAATGCTCGCAGCAAAATGAATGCCGCAAAAGACGGCGCCAATGGAGGTCAGCCCCGGGAATATTCTGTGCGCGACCTCTCTACTTGCCTAGGTGCTTGGGACCTAAATGTCCCGACGAGTGCCAACAAGCGCCAGAAAATGGAGGATGGCGATGGCAACTCGGACCCCAATGATGGAAATGCTGACACAGCATTCAAATTTTATTATGAGAGGTCGTGCCCCATCCTGCTCGACGCAAAGCAACATGGAGATTGTCCCTCAAGAGCACCAGTGCATTTTTATGTGGAAGATTTTGGGGACGATCCTACCAATGGCATCGAAGAAGGGGATGGCGGAAGAGATAGTGACCTCCCTGTCGTTGCTGGTGCCATGGTGCTGACTTATGGCACTAACTCCAAATTCACCGGTGGCGTTGGCGAGGAGGGCGTATTAACCAAGGTCATTGTTGAATTTTTCTATGATGAGGCTGTGACAGGTCACTATCCTGTCCCCAGTGGTGAATCCATAAGCATGGCGGACATGGTAGAAGCTGAGGAGCAAACCTTTGCTAGGGTAAATCCTGGGGAAGATGGGCAGCAGGGATCGTTTGTGCAGGCTGCTTTGTTTGCGCTTTCCCCAAATTCAGACACCTCTGCTTCTTCCTCTCAGAAAGACTTGAAAAGTTTGTCCTCGTCTTGTGATGATGGCTCATATGTCCCCACGATCTGGTCAGGTAACACTGGTCGTGTGTATCAATATTGCCTTCTTGGAAACTTTGATGATGATGGCAAGGAGCGTTCATCAAAGCGTCTATGTGTTGCCATCCAAAAGAAGAAAAGGGCAGACGATAATACCCCAGGTGGAGAGGGGGGAGCATCATCGGGTGGCGATAAAGGGCCTGGGAAGGGTGTTTGCAGAATCACGCTCACGTTGAGTCCTAAGTCGGTGCTTAAGAAGAAGAAACAGATGGAAGAGGAAGATGCGAGGGGAGAGGAGTGCAGCCAGAGCTCATCAGAGGTTCATCGGAAAATCCGGAAGAATCTCAGGATATTGAGACCTCCAAAACTCACGACAGTTGGGGGCAATGATGGCATGGAGATGATGAACCCAGCCAAGAGAAGGAGGCAAGCATTGCGCCGAAGGAGTGTCACACAATTTATTGACCACACCATGATCGTTTTGGGGATGAGATGTGGGCACGAGCTGCTTCTAGATGCTGATGAGGCAGGGAAAGTCTACGTCAATGGGGCGCTTGTTGTGGACTGCTCCTCCTCATGCTCGACACATGGTAGCGGGAGTGCTCCTGCAAAAGGCCTAGATTTGCATGGTACTGACCTGCTGCCAGCACACACTCTCTTTGGCATGGATCTCACCCTCCCCGTGGGATCCCCCTTGCCCTCCAAGTCACAATTGGAGAAAGAATATGGTGCACTGCTCGTCGATTCGCTGATTGATGCACGGCACAGTGAAGCTGATGTGGCAGGTAAGCTCTTGGGACGACTTATGGCGGGCAGCACAGAACGAGCCGACGATGACTTCAGCATGGATGATGAAGAAGACTCCTTCAAGACTGGAGAAGGAGGCACTAAGCGGAAGAACGAAGACCGTTACCATGGCCAGCTTCCTCGGGCAGATGTCAACTATGCCATCAAATTTGACGCTGTTTCCCGCTCTTGCCTGGAGTCCATCGTTCTTTCGAGCAACATCGCAGACCCTGTCGGGATTGGGGCAAGGGCGCTGGGGACTAAGTTTCGTCTGAAGTACGGTAATGAAGCATACCCATGTGAAATTGGAACCAATGATGAGCATCGACTGAAAAGAACTTTGGGAATGCACAGGATTGCGATCTCCGTCCCACGTAGGGCACATGAAGTATTACTTCGGGTGAGTTACATGAGCATTGACCAAACAGCGAGTCAACTCTGGGCAGGAGGGGGCAGTAGAAGGCCGTCTTGGGATGGTGATCACAGTGATGCCATGCGTGCCGCTGAGGCGATGGAAGGCGCCATCAAGTTGCTATCAAAGGCGGGCTGCACTGATGTGAGACCGAACAAAATTCGATTTGTTGCACGCAAGAGGCTAGAACAAACCACTTCAGATACTTCCAAGACTCCATGTCCATCTATGATAAGATGCTGGCATGACACGAGCAGCGGGAACTACTATGTGAGCGATGCCATTCTTTTCGTTGTTGATGAGGAGGCGTGTAAAGATGGAACGACAGACTCCAAGTCAACTGAGCTCGAGACAAAGAATGAAAAAACAGATGCTTCCAAAGAGGTAGCATCTGCTCCCACAAAAGGCAGTGAGGACAATGTTGGTGGTGCTCCTGAAGGCGGAAAGGGAAATCCTGGTGTCACAACTGAGTCTCATGGGCCCAATGGAGAGAAAGAAGGGGGGACCAACAAACAGGTGACTTCATCACATGCGCAAGATGACGATGCCGAAGGCGATGCTAAGAGCACAGCGTTAAGTAAGGATCCAGTTGATTTGGAGCTTGAGTCCCTTGGCCCTGTCGACAGTGTGAGTGCAGCTGGGGGAGATGATGACAAAAGTGAGAAGGAAGCGAAGCCGCCACAAGCTGCCGGAGGTCAAAACTCGGACAAAAATGGAACAAACACCGAGGCGCAGAGCGGAGCTGGGAGGAAAGATGACGACACCCATGGGGAAGCGAAGAACACATCATCCAGCAGCGGGGGCGCGGCAATTGACAAAGACACTGGAGACAAGACAGAGAGAAAGGAGGCTGTTGAAGGCAAAAGAGACAACACACAGAGAGATGTTGCTGTTTCAAAGGCAAATTCGGGACCAAAAGACAACACCGCAGGTAATGGGGATGTCCCAAAGGACGTCGCTCCCTCCAATGTTGCCAAGGGTGCGGCAAAGGAGTTAGATACAGAATCCGATGCAAATCCCCCAGGAACAAAATCTAGGATGCCAAGGCCTGCCTTGGCTGAAGATGCTGCATATCTTCTTGCATTCTTCGTGGCTAGGGAGCACCCGAACCCGGCGGTGCTAGAAAGGTTTGTGATGTGCCATCGCCATCGCTCGTGAAGCATTGAGAGACGCATACATCTGCCTGTCTCAAAGATATCCATGTGACGAGGTCATTTCAATTTTTATCGGTTGAATGAAGAAAGAATTATCCTTCACTGATACAAACAAAGTTTCATTCAGTACCTACATTTTTCTGTTTACACATAGCTAAGATAGCCAAGTCTTGCAGTAGTGCACTTGATCATTACCCATGTTGCAATGCCTGTGGTTGACCTCTACAGATGCAGTGCACTGGCACTAGCGATAGGAGGCTGAAGACTCTCTCTGCACCAATAATGCACTACGTTAGCACAGTTGAAGAGGACAACACATAATCAAAATACAATTACAAACGGATACAAATGAAAACGAAAACATTCCCAGGTTTTCACTTGGACTTGGACTTTACCCTGCTGTCGGTAAGTACAATATTAGACGAACGCGTGAATAGATCTTGATGCATGAGGGCCTGTATGTACGTAGGAATAATATTAAAATGCTTTCCGATATCCGCACAACGCACAACAACAACACAATCGACGACAGCCATGGCGACCCCCTCCACCCTAGATTGTCGAGACTCTACGGCTCCGTCACGGCCTCCGCTCCCCCTCCACCGATGATCTGAGGCACCTCTAGCCTCAATTACCCCCTTCAGGCCATGAGGCCCGCTCGGCGTGGTCGCTCTACCTAGGTTTAGCTAGCGGGTCGCTTCGATCAACGTCGTCAACGCGTTGATCGAAATGACCCGAGCCGATGGTGTTATCGGCCGTCATCTCCACCCCCGAGTAGACGAATCGTCGTCAAATGGTTTGAATAATCCGGGGGTAGGCTGGAGTGTCTCTAGAGTAGTTTCATTTTAGCTTTTTATCTAACATAAGAGAGGAGGTCGTCGTCAACGACCTCAGACACAACACATCAACATATGGCCATTTTGATGGCCGGAGACATAGATTGATACGTCCGCGGTGCCGAGGACATCGAAAGGCAGCCAAGGTCACCAAAAGGGCTATCGCAGAGCCCCTGGGATGTGGCTGTTGCGCCGCCGGGCGCATGCTTAGCTAGCACCACATTTTTTTGGGCTCAGATAGCGAACAGCACGACTGCAGAAAATGAAGACCTCCTCATTCACATTATCTAATGTGCACCCATGAGGCCCGGGGCCGTGGCACGAGTGGGGTGGGCGAAGTTTGCAGGTCGACAACTCAATTTGATTTTTCGACATTGACAAGGGTGCCACATCCCATGGCATCCGCGGTAGCCCTGAGGTCTGAGGTGTCGGAGTGGCTTCCATCGGGGGGCATTGGGGGGGGGGGGGGGGGGGGGGGGGGGGGGGCAGTGGCAGTGGCGCAGATTTATGGCCATCAAAATGGCCATAGGATTTACGTGTTGTGTCCGAGGTCGTCCACGGCGACCTCCTACCTAATGATATCGTAGAACGCTAAAATAACATTACTAAATAAAATCCACAGCCTACCCCCCGATTACTTGACCATTCTTTGACGTTTGGCTACCCTGGCTCTGGGGTGGAGGAGGTGGCCAACAACGCCGTCAGAGCGATTTCCATTGACATGTGAAGGACATCGACATCGATTGAACTAACCCGCTAGGTTAAGCTAGAAAAATCGTTGGGCTGGAATAAAATACACCACCATGCCGCTGCTCTCAAGGTAGCCCCCCCCTGGTCATTCCAAAATTACAAACAATCATAAATCTCAAAAAGATGTTTTTATAAAGTGACATTGCCCTGCCCACCTCCACCTGCTTCATCTGGACAGCCGTTGCCCACCGGGGAGGTCATATGAGGGCTGGGGAGGGAGCTGCAGTTGCAGTTGCAGTGGGGCTAGCAGGTAGGATTGCTGCTGCACTCAAGGCAATTCTTGAGAGGCTATCGGCGCCACGGATCATCGATGTAGATGTAGGTGTAGGTGGAGAGGTTGCCATTGCCATGGGCCATGACGGAGCTGACAAGCCTCGACGAGCTAGGGGCAGAGGCAGCACCAATGTTTTCCTGAATTGCATTGTTGTTGTGCATTACATGAAGACCAAAAACTATTTTAATACTATTCCTACGTATGTGGATGCAATCAAGCATCAAGATCTGTGTGTCCGTCTTTTTTACTGACACCTGCATAGCATGATGGCTGTTAAAGTTAAAAACGAGTGGAAGAGAAAATATGAAGTGTTTCAGTTTCAGGCACAAACCTAGCACCAAGGACACCCACTGAGCACAAAAAACACAGAACACTAAGAGGAAAGCTACTCATTTATTTGGCATTCATGTCCACAAAGAAGAAGGTGTAGGTGTAGATGTTGGTGTTGGCTCAATTCAAGTTCAAAACCTTCCTTGTACTTGTATGTGGATTCCCCACAAGTGTGCCCAATGCCAATGGCAATACTCACCATCACCACCCTACCTATCACCACAGGGACAGGGAATCAATGACACCGACAACGGTGAAGACCCCGCCACGGCCGCACCCTCAGGCATCCAGGGATGCCATATCTACCATGAGCCTAAGATCTCTCTAGAAGATGTCAGTTGTGCCAGAAGTTGTGCTAGTTGAGTTGCCTCCACCCGATAACACCGGCACATACTAACTTTAGCAAGGTG
>JALLBE010001239.1:0-11237 GCA_036939795.1 Thalassiosira mediterranea | reverse complement strand
AGGTGTCACTTGGTGAGAAGGAGGATGTTCATATAAAATTTAATGCATTGTAATTGCACAAAGCGGACAGCGCATGGTGAAATGAGTTGTCTTGATTCAATTAGAGCAACATAGAATTTTGCTTTCTTGCGGTCATTGCTATTTGACACCATATCATTGACGCCTGCTTTGATTGGCTGCCATCTATGGTATGGGGAACAGTTAGTCAGCGTTTCCTCAGTATGCAGCTGTAATAAAATACTGTGCCCATAATTGAAAAAACACTTATTCGTGGTTCAAGATAGATATACACTCAAAATGATGTCGTTGTCTGCGAGGAGGTTATTGTGAAAAGGCTACCTACGATTTGACATAGCAACCTTTGAGTGTTTTGGCTCTTTTCTGTAAAAATGCTCATGATGCAGTCAAGACAGCCTAAATTCTGAGCTTCTATGGTCTTGAGGCGTTCTGTCAGCATTCCGCCTTTCGGCGTTGATCTCTATTGCACTCTTTCCAGCAACAAGACGAGATAGGAGGTGCTATTGATTGACCATTTTATAATCTCGTTTGAGTTGCAATGGGATGTCTAGCATCGTAAGTGGCTTAATGCCGGGTTTGTTATGTCAGACGAATGCTGGCCATAAACTTGAGGCACGTAGATTGGGCAACAGACTTAAACGCAGCATCTATCAGGGCCACACTTGAGATACTACTTGTGACTGCTCTTCACTAGGGCATGTCCATGGCTGATTCTTGGTTCGAAGAAGGTTCGGCATAAGAGATTATTGGACTCAGAAAAAGGCCAGAACTACCTATTCTCTCGAGGTCTGGGTGTAATACAATGACTGGACGATATTTCTGCAAGTTTGACCTCCACTCTGGGCGAAGCTGCACTGCCATAGAGGAGCAAGTGCAATTTCATGTTCATACCATCCGTACAGAACTTTTCTCATACACTGGAGATGGATTTTGTTATTTGGACCTCTTGGACGTGAGGTGAGGGGGACTTGCCACTCGGTTGCGTAGAGTGTAGAGCTGAAGAGGTTGAAAGATGCAGCCAGGAACATTTTTGCCAAATAAGCAGCAAAGGTTTGAGCACACGGATGAAACAGATCAGCACCCACATAGTGATAACATTATGCATAGCAACCAATGGTAATTTGGCGCAGAATTCTGACACGATATTATATCTCCCAAACTGCTGTTGAACCATCATATTCGACTGGCGACACAGGTGCACNGATATCTAACATAACAGTATATCTCCCAAACTGCTGTTGAACCATCATATTCGACTGGCGACACAGGTGCACCTCATCATTTTCGTTCCCTCGCAACCAAGTTTCCAATCCAAATCCTTCTTGGCAGCGATCAGTCGGAATTGCTTTCACTTTCGAATTTTCAACTCGCTATTTGATGCAGCCCCATCCAAGCACGGTAGGTGCACCTACAAAATCCTACTCTGCCATGCCAACACAGGAAAATGTCCCATAAATTGCCCAATGCATCTCACTTCTGCAGCATTTAGAACTCATCGCCCATCATGTCCATCATGCTGTGGGAGGCAAACAAGGACAAACCAACATGAGAAAAGATATGATGAAGCACATATTGCAAATGTCCACATGGACATGTGAAAGAAAAAGTCCATCACGTCTGTCAATGGACAAAACTCACTCCTCGTCAAAGTCCTCGTCATCCTCCATCATCGCCTCCTCCTCTTCTCTCTTCTTCTTCTGCGCCTCGTCGAACATCTCCTTCTCGGCATCCTTCTTCTTAAAGAAAGTCTCCTCGGCGAACTTCTGCGCCTCCTCCAGGCTATCGGTGACGATGATGTCGTCGAAAACGGTTCCGCTCTTGACCTGCCACAGCTCGAATCCGACGTGGGTGCACCCGTCCTTGCAAACCGCGTACATCTCCTCGTCGTACTCGTACTCCGGGTTGGGGATCATGGGGTGCTCCCACTCCCCCTTGTACTCCGGGTTGGGGATGTACTTCGGCGACCACGGCCCGTTGTAATCGGGGTTGTCGACCATGGGCGGCTCCCACTCGCCGTCGTCCTCGTCGTCCCAGTCGTCCGGCTTGGAGGCGTCGGGGTCCGGGATCTCCTCGGGGATGTCGTCGTAGCCCTCCGGCTTGACGTCCTCGGGATCGGGGATCTCGCGCTCGTCGACCCAGTCGGCGGGCTTCGACTGGTCGGGGTCCTTGATCTCCTTGGCGGGGAGGTAGTCGAACTCGTCGTCGAGCTTGCCGGCGCGGACGGACTTGTTGTCGACGAAGACCTCGAAGGTGTTGTCCGGGCGGAGGACGAGGGTGTAGAGGTGGGAGAGCTGGTTGGCCTCGCAGTTGACCTTCTTGTTGATGAGGAGGTTGTCGTCCTTCTTGTCGTAGTGAAAGATGACGTGCGTCCTCTTGTTCGACGAGCCGCAGATGTCGGGTCCGAACATGACCGCGTAGGGGGTGTCGCCGCCGAACTTGGTCGACTCGAAGCTGTCGCCGCCGGGCATGAGCTTGATGTAGGCTCCTCCGCAGTCGATGTTCTGCTCGTGCTTGACGGAGTACTGGATGACGAGGTCCTTCTTGTCGGAGCTGTTGAAGGCCTTGGTCATGGCGGCGGAGAGGCCGTAGAATCGGGCGTCCTGGGAGGTCTTGATTCCCTTGTCCTCGGCGTCGGCGTACCACTCTCCGGCGGTGTGCTCGAACTCACCGAGCTCGGACGCGCTCTTCCAGTCGGACGAGACGGTCCATCGCTCCTTCCAGCCCTGCAGATGCAGAATAGAAAGTTGTTGTGTTGTCAGTTACCATCGAACAGCGATGAATTTTCATTTGAAAAAGCGCCGCGAGTCTAGCGCCCCCCTGAATTGCTCCGCCCCGCGACAAAGTCATCCATGGCCAACCGCTAGGAGCATGATCCGCCATTGTCAGGCATAGACGGGGGACACTAGCTCCGCTGCCAAAGTTGCCCCGCCCCAACCGGCGTCGCTGCATGCCAAGACCAATTTCCACGTGTCCGGGCAGTAACGTAGATCGGCCCGCCTACACACCGACGGACGGTCGGTCGGCGGCGGCCCGTAGCGGCGGCGGCGTAGGCCGCACGGTGACTCACGTCGTCGTTGAACTGCTCCTTGAAGTAGACTTCGGCGTTGGCCGGGGCCATGAGGGCGGCGGCGAGGGCGAGGGAGAAGATCTTCATGGTTCAGGTGTGGATAGATTCGCAAAAATGAGGGCAGGGCATGCAGCAATGCCGATGACGAAAAAATAAGCGGTGGCGTGAGCTCGACAAGCTTTCGCCGAAGATCGGCAGAGTATCTTCGCAGTAAGAGAACAAAACGTGAGGTTCACGATGGACGATTTCCATTTGTAATTTGCGCCACATCTTTTCGTGCAACTATTAAGTAAAAATCTAAGTGTGATGATTTAAAACGTAACCCTTTCAATGTTCCCTTTGAGTGGTCTGTTATCTGGGAGTCCACAACACACGTGACTGAATCTAGGTCAATGTGTATGGCGATCGTTTGGCGACAATGACGACACGAGACACGACATCTTTCCGACATTTCCGTCGGAAAACGAACCCTGCCAACTGCCGCAGCGGCGCAAAGATCGACTCCTATCGCAAGCCTCGCCGCCGCCAGAATGCTAGAGAGCGATGGACCTCCTTGGTGTATTCCGAATGGGCAGCGGTAGCGCCAGCGGCGACGTCCGTCGCGCGGCGATGGACGCCGACGACGACGAGGAGCCCGGCCACGGGTCGGAAGAGGTCTTCGTCCTCACCCTCGTCATTGTGATACTGACCTACGCCTTCCTCCACTCGACGCTGCCGCTCTCGCTGCGACGGTCGACGCGGCGTCTCGGATATCGCCTGCGCGACCTCCGCGGCGTCAGGAGCGTCGACGACTTGCGACGATGGTGGCGACGCGCGCGCCTGGGCGACGGCAGGACGAAGTTCGACCCCCGCCGATGGGACGAGCTCATCAACAGATCCATGGCCGACCTGGACGGTTCCTACCACTCGGACAAGACCGTCCGCGCCAGGGGCGGCGCCGGGCGCAGCGCCCCGTCGACGCCGCTCAGGTCCTTCTTCGGGCCCCTGGGCGGCGTGGGACGGCAGACGATGCACACCTCGACGTCCGACGGGCACTTGCTGCACGTGGACTCTCCCACGAAGGCCGCGCGCGCGTGGGGGTCGGGAGATGGGGAGGGAGAATCGTTCCACGAGGAGGAATTGGTCCTCGAGACGGACGCAGACCGCTTCGAGAAGTCTTGGCAGTCTCACATTCGGTTCGCCGAGTATAGGCGGCTTGTCTTGCCGCCGGAATGCAAACTGGTGGAGTTCACATCTACATGGAGAGAGGTGGAGCAGTCTCTGTTGGAAAACTTTCTAGACGAGTCAACCAAGTTCAGCAAGATCATATCTGGTGCAAAGAAGACGTATGATGTGCTCTGCGCCATCTACTCCCGTCTCATGAATAGGGAGAGCATGCGACAATTTTCCGACTGGGTGCTAGAGGTGTTCAGATATCGGATGCGTCGGCAGCGGGGTCTTTCGGTAGAAGAAGACGATGAGGCTGACGACGATGATGATGGCAGCGTGGCTACACACGCCAGTAGTGTTGTCGTGGGTAGACGGCAGTCAAAGACATCGACAAGCAGCGCCAAACTCCCAGAAAAGACCCCGGTGACGAGCAATCGCAAGAGGCTCAGTGAGGCTAGTGAGGCTTCGATCGGTGAGAAATGCCCTCCACCTTTTCCTGCTCCCATCTGTGAGACGCCAAAAGAAGCAAACGGGGATGGGAACGAAAATGATTCTTCCTTGATAAATGTTTCCCAGGGCGTCAGCTCCGAAAAGAAGGAAACGACTCCCGCTGACAAAGCTTTCTCTCGCTCTCGGCTTGGCACGTCGGAGCTCAACGACGATGCAACATTCGTCTCAGCCCTGGGTTTGGATCACACCGATGTTTCTTCGTCGTCGAAATCCATCGACGTGCCGACCTCTGTGGAACGCCTGCCCAAAAACTCTCTGAACGTATCTCCCCTCCCGCCCATGAAGTACGTGTCCAGACAAAAGAAGAAGGATGCACTAGAGAGTTATCGCAACCCTGATGTGTCGCGCATCGTGGTGCCCTCGCTGAAGTCGACTTCAGATCCGGAACCCAAGCCGCCGGACGAGGAGCCTTCTTTGCCGTCGCCCCAGATCAAACCCAAACATCGGAGTGAGCCATCGGCCATGAATTTCTTTGACACGGCTAATTCGAACAGTCAGCTACGAGATATGTCGCGAGCCGTGCCGATTCCAGATTCCAATGGATACATCCTCGGCGATGAATTTATCAGCTCGTCCAGTACGCCCCTGCTGGTGTTCGTGAATTCCAGATCTGGTCCCCAGCAGGGAAACTTATTGATAACTCAGTTTCGTCGACTACTGAACCCCATTCAAGTCTGGGACTTGGCAAATGGCGGGCCAGAGAAGGTGCTGAAATCATTCTCAGCACTCAGCCGTTTCCAATTGTTGGTATGTGGAGGAGATGGCACTGTCAGTTGGATCATCTCTGCCTTGGAAAAAATGGAGCTCAAGAGGTGGCCGCCCATTGGAATATTGCCACTTGGAACTGGGAACGACTTGGCTCGAATCCATGGATGGGGAGGAGGGTACACGAATGAAAGTTTGCTTTATATCTTACATCAAATCTCCGAAGCATACATATCAATGCTGGATCTGTGGGAGCTAGACATCACCTCGAAATCCAAAAAAGGCAAGAAGCGAAAAGACGCCAAATCCTTCATCAATTACCTTGGAGTTGGCGTCGATGCTCAGGCTGCGTTGCAAGTTCACAATTTGAGGGAGAGCAAGCCGACCCTATTCTTCTCGCGGTTCTTTAACAAGGCATGGTACGCCATTGCCGGAGGAGAAGAAGCTCTGAAATCGTCGTGTGCTAATCTCTCTCAAAAGATAACCCTAGTGGCAGATGGCACTGAGATTCCGTTGCCTCCTGATTCTCAGGGTATCATTTTCCTCAATATTGATTCTTACTCTGGTGGTGTTCCCATGTGGTCAAAAGGGCTGAAGCCTCAAAAGAAAAGAGCTAGACGTTACAGCGAAGGAGATTTCCTTCACCACAATGGACGTGGCCTCACCCGAAATGATAGCATTGACGATCTGGCAGAGCTTGATTCGTCCAGGGAACTCACTGCATGCGACTTACCCAGCAGCCCCCAAGACGGTCTACTTGACGTAGTGAGCATACGCGGCGCATTCCACCTTGGCCAAATACGTGTCGGTTTGAGCAACGCCCAACTATTGTGTCAATGCAAGGAGGCCACCGTCACTCTCAAGAAGAAGATGGCAGTCCAGATCGATGGCGAGCCCTGGCGCCAGAATCCCTCGACGCTTCGGATATCCCGTAAGCCTGATAGGGCTAATATGCTGAACAGATCGGCGGAAGAAAACGGTGGAGTAGAGGCCGAGGTGACGACGTTGCTGAACTGGGCGAATGAGAGAGAAGTGATTGACCAAAGGCAATATGCATTGTAAGTCATTCGTTCGAGTGGTTCATTCTGGTTTCGTTGTCACCAATGTGTCCTCAACTGACTTTTCCCTCCCAATCAAACAGGCTGATGGAAGAATTCAGCCGGCGTATCGAGCACAAAAAGAGAAAGCAAAAGGAAGGAATCAATGAGTTTCCCTTCTTCGGTGGGTAAGCCGGTATGAGCAGTTATTGTGCAGTTTAGGCAGGGTGTGCGCAGCGAAGAGATCAATGTAGTATATGGAATGTGTGAAGTGCTTTAGATGTGGCGTTCATATGGATGTGTATCAATCAGGTTGCATGTATATTTCTTTAAAGTTACCATAGTTCATTCAGACTTGACAAAAAGGCCACATACATTGGCTGATGAAACTCTCTGATGAAGAAGGCATCCAGATTTATGTAGTAGATAGTTGTCTTCTTCCATTTGAGCAGTCTGACTGCATGTTTTAAGGTACAGATCGAAGATACCCGGTTGTAGACAGAAGCACACCCTTCCATCCCTACCTAGAGGTAGAGATCAGCAGTGTGCGTTGCTGGTCTGACAATTGAAGGAGAAGTTACAATAAGGAGAGACGCTTTCGTGAACACACAATGGCAATCGTTGAGAAGGATGTCGGCGCTCTAGTGATATCCAATGGGACTTGCACAATACAACCTGATGCATGTGAATGGTCTCAACTTCATTGGAAGACAGCAATATAAGCATGTATCATTCCTATAACCGATAGAGAAATAATATATCATGAATCTCATCAGCGCCGTTGGTTCTCCTTATCTCCCCCGACCAACCTCAATCGCGCCGCATCCGCCGTCTCGAGTCCCGCCGCGATTTTCGACAACCGTTCCGCCGTCGCGCTCGACTCGTCAACCTTCCGCTCCATCTGCTTCAACAATTGTCCCTCCCCCCTCAACAATTTGTGGCAAACCTCGACCTTCGCCGGGGGCAAATCCACGAGACATCGCACGTCCCCGTTCTCCACGGCCCCCGCGGTCATGGCGTCGCACGATTTCGAGGCGTCCTCCTTGAGTTTGGCGCACGCCCCCTCCCACTTGGTGCAGGAGGCGTCGAAACGCCGTAGGTCGCGGAAGTAGGCCTCCTCGGCGTCCGTGATTCGGGGACGCAATTCCCTCGTGGCCGTGAGGACGGCCGAGGATCGTTCGGCGAGCACGGACGCGTCGGCTTCCAACTGCGCAACCCTCTTGAGATTCGCCTCGTACCCCTCCCTGAACTCTCCCAGGAGGGCCGTCAGCCTCGCCAGCTCGGCGGATTGGTGATCGTACATCTCCATCAACAGCTCCTTTCGGGTCGACATGACCCGTGCCATCTCCTCGATGGGCGCCACGACGTCCGACTCGCACGATCGCCTCGTCTCGAGGAACACCGCCACGTCGGCGGGACCGGCGTCGGCTGGGAGGGTGGCGCCCCCCACGATCTTGCCCATCTTCGACAGCCCATCCGAGACCCTGTCGGCGAGCGGCTGGAGGAGTTGGTGGAGGGGCTTGACGCGGGAGAGGACCTCCGTGGCCCCCCCGTCGTCCCGACGGGCGGCGGCCTCCTCGTCCACCCTTCGGGACTTGGCCCTCATCTGCTCGGAGGCCTCGTGGAGGCACTGCGCCGCGGTCACGTTCACCGCCTCCAACGAGCCTGCGATGGCCAACAAGCAAAAATGCAAAATGCACAACATGAGAACGATTTTTTTACCCACAAGAACCTCGTAGCCACATACAATGCCCGAGGAAGATCGACGATGCACGCACTCACCCCCGTCGTTCGTCGACACCCTCGCCAGCAACACGTGGCCGAGGTGGACGTCCCCGCTGACGCACGCGCCCGCCAGCGACGACGATCCCGAGGCCGCCGCGGACTCCAGGCACGACCACGCCTTCGTCCTCACGGCCGGGGGAGGAGCATTCAGGTTCCTCCCTGCTCCAGAGCTCGATTTCAGCCTGCTCGCAGTGACCACCACCGCATTTGTGGTGGTCGTTGCAATTCGAGAGGAAGTGACAGCGTGGACCATGAGGTCGTCGAGCGGGTCGGCCACGATGGCGCATCCCCTCCCGACCGTGGTCCCGGCCGACCCAGTGGAGCGACCGGAGGCGCCCCCGTCCTCCCCCGCCCCGTCCTCGGCGGCGGATATGGTGGCGCGCTCGACGTACGCCCCCGTCCCCCGGACGAGGTCGTCGATCGCGCGGCGGTCGGCGTCGTCCTCGAACTCGAATCGGGGGAGGAGGACCGACCCCTCGCCGGGGATGACGCCGAATTCCACGTGCACGTCGCCTCGTTCGCCGAGGCGCATGACCGCGAAGGCGTCGACGACGCCTCCGCCCGATGAGCCGCCGAAGGGCTCGATGCACGAGCACGGCGGCGGCGCGGACGATCCGTCCGCGGGTTGGTCTGTCGTCAGCGACGACGTAGGGACGACGAGCGGCCCCTGGAGGCGGGGCTGCCACGCCAGCGCGCGCGAGTACCTCCCCCCCCCTCCGCCTGCGTAGCTTCCCGCAGAGGAGCCGCCGGAGTGCACGGCCGACGCGCCGACGTAATAGCTCCCGCGCGACCTGGCCGCGCCCCCCACCTCGGGCAATCCGAACGCGTCCAACAGGTACCGTCGGGCGGCGCGGCACTGCCTCGTCCGCGCCTCCAGCGCCTCGTCCTCCGCGCTCGGCGCCGGCGAGGTCGCGGCCTCGGACGCCTCGGCCAGGTACGATTCCGCGGCGTCGATCTCCTCGTCCAACCGCGATACCGCGGCGACGACCGAGGAGCGGGGCATTGCCATTCCGTCGAACAGCACCGGAGAGGCGGCGTGGACCGATCCGTTGGCGGTCAAGACGAGGACGGAGAGGGACGCGAGGCCCTCGGTGCCGGCGAAGCAGAAGTCGACTACCTCCTTGGCTCCATGGGAAGCCGGCGCCGCCGCCGACGACGACGCCATCGAGCGGGGAGGAGGGGGGGAGCGCCCATCATCGCCCCCTCCCCCTCTGGCGGAGGCCTCGTAGGCCTCATTTTCGGCGTCCACCGTGTCGTCCATCCCGCGCACCAAATCCTCGCGGCCGAAGCGAAGGGGGACCGTGACGCATCCCTCCCCCATGGCCGTCCCGGCCCTGCCCCCAAAGTCTCCCCTGCTCCTGCCGCGCGAGGCGCCGTCATGTTTGCCCCCGAGCATCGAGGAGGGCAGGCCGTGGTACAATGCCAATGCGTGCCCTCCCCCATTGCCCTCCCGAATCAGCGCGGCCACGCTCCCCGTCCGCTGAAACGTAGAGTTCGAGGACGGGGCGGGCCGGAGCCTAACGATGGTCGATCCCCGCGGAGAGGAGAGGAGGTGGGATTCGAAAGGCTCCACCACCTCGAGGACGTGCCCCTCGATGATGCTTCTTTGGGGGCCCTCTCCTCCTTCGTCTTCCTCCTCATCGGGGGGAGCGTAGCCGATGGAGATTAGGAAGGCGGACGTCCGCGTGTACAGGCACATCCACGGCAGCGATTCCATGGGGGGCTCCCCTCCCACCGCATTGTCGTCCCGAGGCCGGCGCCTCCTGGTCGCGGAACCGCCGCCGGAGGAGCTTCCGCCGTCGCCTCCCCCGTCCGCGCACACCAGTCCCACGACGGGATCCACGTCCAGTGCCTCGGCGAGGGTCCACAATGCCGCGGACACGCGCAGCTTCGAGGTGGCTCCTTCCCCTCCCTCGTTTTCACCGAAGGGGGCAAAGTCCGATACGATGCAGTGCCTTCCCGACATGGGGTCGAAGTGGTACGAGTGGAACGACCTTCCGTCGGCGGAGATGCACGAGTTATCGGCGGAAGGAGTCGGCGCGGTGGCGGGAGGCGCCCCCGTGGTGGCGACCAGCGCGTTCGAGGCGGTCGGACGGAGGGCGGACGAGGACGACGACGATGCCGCGGCCGAGGACGGCACGAGTGCCGGCGCCGACGGGGCGGTGCGAGTCGCGCCCGACCCTCCTCCCCTGCCGCTACGGGCGGCGGAGGCCGCGGCCGCCGCCGAAAATGAGGAGGCGCCGCCCTTCTTCGGGGGCGTGAGGCCGCCGGCGCCTCCTCCGAAGCCTCCGGGGACGGACGGTTCCGGCGCCGCGAAGGCTGCCGCGGCGGATGCCGCCGGCGCAGCGGGCGCGGCCGTCTTGGGCCGCGACGACGACGACGGGGCGGACCCGCCCCCGAAGCCGAAGCCCGCGTTCGTCGCCGGCGGCGGCGCCGTCGATGTCTTGAAAGCCGCCACAGGGGCCTTCGATACGCCGCCAGCTGATGCCGCCGCGGACGAGGGAGCGCCGAAGCCCAAGAAGGGAAGCGTCGTCGTCGTCGTCGCAGTGGTCGTCGCCGGGCCGGACGACGACGCCGTCGTCGTCGAACCGAACGAGAAGGCGCCCGCTCCCGCGGATCGCTTTCCCCTGCCGCCGCCGGATTGAGCCGGCGGGTCCGAGGAGGGGGCGGAGGAGGCCGACGACGGGAGGGACGAGCCGAAGGAGGAGCCGAACATGATATCGACGCCTTCGTTGTTGATGGGCGCGTCGCGACTTGATTTTGTGCAAGAAACGGCAGTTGGCGACGATGGGATTTTCCGGCGATAAAATGCGGCGATATTGTAAATCTAGCGATCAATGTACTGAATTTGACGTTGCCATTTAGCGGTCTGTCCTCCGTCCGACCGCGGCAATGCCGATTTGCATCGTCCGTCGTGGGGTCGTCGATCGTCGATCGTCGACACCCGACGACACCTCCTCCTCACA
>JALLBE010001238.1:0-11223 GCA_036939795.1 Thalassiosira mediterranea | reverse complement strand
CAGACAAGGGTGAAGGAGTTATATTCATGAAATTTATTCACGAAGTCCACAAACCATAAATAAATACTCAAGGATTAATACAATTTAAACGAACTAAAGTAATGACGACATAGGCCTGAATACTGGGCATGTTTTACACCACACCCAGGCCGACCCTGGAGAGGGCGACGAGAGAGTTTGCTCCGTCAGCTGATTACAGCCGGGAAGAGGACATAGCGACCACTGCATGGGGGGGCGCTGGGGTTGCGTTAGTCCGGCTTCCTGCGTTTATTGGAGTCAGAGAGGAGGTCGTCGCCAGGCCCCCGCCGGGTGACCAGACGGTGACATCGCCGACTGCCGAAGTCCCGCTCGATCTCCCGCTCGACGTCGAGCGTTCCCAGGGACTGGCGGACCGCGGGGGAGCAGTAGATTCGCTGTCGTTGCCGTTTGTCGCGGCGGAGAGGAGCCTTGTGAGGCCGATGAGGACGGCGTTGTCCTGCCTTGGGGGAGACCGCAACGCGTCCTGCGCCCCTGGCGGCCTCAACGGCGAGCATCCAGTAAGCCTGGCGGTCCAGCGAGTATCCTTCCAGGGTCGCGTGATCGATCTCCAGGAGGAACCTGCACTCCTCGGGTACCTCCCCCGGGTCGGTCTCGAGGAGGCGAGCCATCTCGCGGAGCATCTCCCGCTTTTGCTTCTGTTTGAGGTACCCCGTGGCGGTGTCGTGTAGCGACATGTTCCGATATATCCACTGGGAGTGAGAGAGGTGAAGTAATCGGCCGATGAAGCCTTTGGCCCAGGAAGCCGCCGAGAGGTGGCGCCGGTCGGAGGGGGATTTAGTTCGCTGAAGGCTAAAGATGGAGGCGGGCACCTTCCCCTCCATGAAGTTTTGCCAGCCGATGTCGTCGATGTCGTGGGCAACCTCCTTCATTGTTGGGGGGAGTTGCGGGATGGTAGATAACCGCCGGGTGTTGCGGAGAAGGATGAACTTGGGGAGCCAGTAGCATAGGTCCCTGTGTCCCCCGGCCACGTACATCCATTGCTGGAGCTCGCGCGTTTGCTCCCGCAACAGCTTGGTCCGGTTGTGGTCGGGGCACCGGAGGAGGTGTGCTGCTGTTTCCTGGTGGCTGCAGTCGGGGCATTTGTCGTCGCGCGACGCGTCCCAGCGCGAGACCATTGCCTGGGTCCCACAGAAGCCCGAGCTCTGCTTCGCAAGCCAGACTTTGTACATCTGGGCTTTGGGCTCAAGGGTGGCGTCGAGTGCCTCCCAGTCGACGAGGTGGAAGATGCGCTTGGTCCAGCCGAGCTCCTTCGTGTAGAATCGCTCGGCGTCCAGCTTGCCAAGAGAGTACCGAATGGCCGCCGAGGCGTCCGAGATTAGCTTCGTACCGTCGACGATAACTGCAGCCTTTTCGCATGGGAGGAGTTGGAGGCCAGCGATGCGAGGCTCGCTGGTCAGGGCGCGCGAGACGCCGCTCTTGGCGAGATGGTCGCACATGCAGTTCAGCTGTTGCTCCCGCGACAGTTGGTCCCATAGGAGGATGTCGTCCAAGTGGGACTCGACCCACTCGTAGCGGAGGGTGAGGGGGAGCCTGTCCTTGACATTACGGAGGGCGCGGTCGACGTCTGCCTGGGGGGAGCCCGTAGGAATGCGCTTACGGTAGTCCTGTGTGCGAAAAAGCGCGCCCTTGTTGTCACAGCAACCCGTAATGGGGTGCTCCGACTCAACGCCGAAGTGCTGGCAGAGCGCCGCCAGGAAGGTGTGCCCCGCCAGCAGGCCTAGCCGCTCGGCACGGTAGGAGCCGGCATACCTTGACTCCTCGAAGAAAGACCCCATTACTCTCAGGTTCGTTGCCGAGCAGTGGAAGACCCAGCCCGCGCCGCTGATCCTTGGGGCGAGGCCCCTGTTGAATGACCCGTCAGCCACAAGCACGCCCGTCCCATTTTTTATTGCCTCGAGGACCCAATCAACAGAGACTCCCTCGTTTTGGAGGCACTCCCACATCCACGTTCCGCCCCAAGCTGCCAGGGATGCGTAAAATCCAGCCTCCGTCGGGAGAGATGTCGCGAGGGCGTCGCCGATCGCCGTGATTCGTGCTCGGCCATCTGGGCGCAGTTCCACTGAGCAGGGGGCGCCCGGCGGAGGCGTGCTCGGATGGTCGGAGGGCCTAGCTGTCGGGGAGAAGAGGGATCCTCCCCGGGTGATGCCTGCCCTGCTGTCTGCCGCGTAGCACAAATGCTCACCCCCTGGCGAGAGCCTTCGGAGGGTTCCCGTCCCCGAGTCGAAGTACCATTCCCAGGGGCGGAGGGGCGGCTCTAACCAGCGCCCGAGAGGGGACCGCAGCCCGAGCTCAGTGGTGGTGGCCTGGGTCCAGAAGTGCGCCCATACCGCCCAGTCATCAGCGGTGGGGATTTCAGGGGCGAAGTCAAGGGTGGAGCGCGCAGGTCGGGCCGCCGTCGGCGCTCGCAGGTAATGCTCCTCAATGCGCCGGCCGTCGGCCGAGGTGAAGTCCGATAGGAAGAGCCCCTTCCAGGCACGCCTGCAGCGCTGAAGGCTTGGGAGGTTCAACCTTGCCCACGGTTGTGCCGCGAAGACATCTATCACCGGTATATCTCCCTCTCGGCGGGGACCCAGGGTGGGGTAGTCCATGACCACCTCGTATTTATAGTAATCGAGGGCCTCCCAGTAGGCCTTGCACCAGCAGTCTGTCGTGAGGGGCCCGAGGGGATGAAAGGGGTGAGCCAGTGGGTTCCCCGCCGTTCCGACCTCGAGCTGCATGCATTCGAGGGAGGTGGAGAGGCAGCGGCCGACGTTAGTGTTGGCCCCGTAATGTTGGACGAACAGGTT
Organism: Thalassiosira mediterranea; assembly: GCA_036939795.1. Classification (NCBI taxonomy): domain Eukaryota; phylum Bacillariophyta; class Thalassiosirophyceae; order Thalassiosirales; family Thalassiosiraceae; genus Thalassiosira; species Thalassiosira mediterranea. The sequence goes on along the minus strand of JALLBE010001238.1, from coordinate 8,398 downwards.
GATTCTGGCCACCAGTATCTCGGGGAGGAGCCGGCGAAGGCCAATTCCGCCAAAGGACGAGTGTAGGTGACGCCACCCGAATTTGATGTTGCGGTTGACCCCCAGACGTGGAAGCATTCGATGATAGAGGGCCCTAAGAGAGAACTTCCTGGATGACGAGGGGCCGCAGTCGGGCTCCGTTGGCCGGTCCCCGGAGACGTCTTCGGCGTTCGAAAGTTCATCCAACGAGGACGCGTTGACCCCGAGGCCGTAGTGTAGGCGGGGCCAGAGCTGAAGGTAATAGCTGACCCACGCCCATTTCGCAGGTAGCTTCCCGGCCTCGAGGCGGTCCGTCCACAACTGAATTTTGTCGGCGAGAACGTCCAACTGCTTCCGACAGCAGCCGGCTGGGTTGCTGAAGATTCCCAGCGTCTTCTTGGATTGTGCCGCTGGGACCTGCTCGATGATGACCGCCTCTCCTCCAGCCTGGGGTACCGTCAGCGGTGGGTGATCAGTGAGGTCGACGTAGGACCACTCGCCGTGGATGCACTCGTAGCCGGTCATGGAGTAATGACATTTGACCGGCTTGAGGAGCCCGCCCGAGACGATGAGACCCCACCCCCATGAGTTAAGAACGGCCTGTGCCTCCGCGGTCAGGTGCCGTTCGCCCAGGTCCCTGTTATCCATCGCGAACAGGTCCATATCGTCGACGAAGGAGACGCCGAGCTGTTTGGTGCGGAGGCGGGAGATCGGCGAGGTGAGCTCGATGCCGTGCCCTTTCCTCTTCATCATTCGCATTAGCACCGAGCTCAGCAGGAGCCATGCGGCCGGCGCGGCACCGTTGCCTTGGCAGAGCCCATGGAGGATCCGGTTAGGGTCGCCCCCGATGAAGGTGCTTGACTCCCCCCAACCAGTGCGGAGGAAGAATTTCATCAGTTGTATCGGCCTCAGCATGGCAGCGATGGCGCCCACGGGGACTCCGACCGCGAGGAAGCATAGGGCCATGATCGCGTGGTGGACGCGGTCGTAGCAGTTTGAAGCATCCGCTGAGATAGATGCCATGCTCTTGCGCTGCTGGCGGCTGATATCGGTGATCAACGTGTTTGAGAACTTGCCGTCCACCGCTGTACTGTCTTTCTCACTGTAGTGTTCGGCTGGGAGGACTCCGTTGGCACGAGCCACCTCCATCATTCGGCGGCCAAAGATCAACTTGTTATGCATGTTGAAATCGGCCTCCATGAGGAGGATGGCGCGGAGTCTGTTGACGAGGGCCAGGCCGGCCACCTTCTCCAGCATCACGGTGAGGCCATGGCTCCAGCGGTCGGGTGGGCAACCTGTGCGGGCAATCAACGTGACCTGCTTGGCGAGGAAGGCCGAAATTCTGTCGTCCTGAGCCGCGGCCTTGTAGTGCCCGAAATGAACTCCAGAGATGGACGAGGCGGTGCCCTCCCGCACGTGTCGCCAGAAGTACTGGAACTCCTCCGCGGAGATCTCCACAGTTATCTCTCCGTTCGTCATTTGGACTCCTAGCCTGCCAATCTCCTCCAGGAGCAGGGCCGTTGCTGAATCGACTTCGTCGGGAATATTGAACGTGCCCTCTATGATCTGGCGGGCGATGTCCGTATCTGCAAGGTACCCCAACTGCTCCATAAGCCTCGTGCCGCTGATAGGCGCCTGCGCCGCGAGTTGGAACCGATACTCCGTCTCCTCGAAGATCATACGTTCCGTCTCCTCCTTGGTGGAGGATTCCACCACAGTGCCGTCCTCGAGTTGCTTTTGGGCGATGATGATGGGCTTGCCCCTGGGGTCACGCTGTGATCGATTGATGAAGTACCACATCTTCTTGTCCGATTCACGTTTTGCAGTTTCCTTAATACCCTTGGCACGCGCCGAATCGCCTGCCGCTGAAGCCTCGATGAGCTTTGTCCTGAGGTGCTCCCTTCGGAGGAGAGAATGGGTCTTCTTCAGATCACCGAGGCGCGCTTTGGAGTAGGCTAGGCCCTGGTCGAGATCCCGTCGGCTGAGCGAGAGTGGGTTGTCTATCTTGGAGGCTTTGGCCGCCCGCACGCAGTGGCCTTTGTGTTTGGCTTTGCCCTCATGCAGCCGAATGAGCCCGCGCCAGGCTTGGACCCTTTCGAACCAGAATTTGACGAGGGGGCTGAAGTCCAAGTTCGGTTTTAGGATGGTGCGGCACTTCTTCTCGGCGTGAATTCTGATTTCGGTCATTTGCTTGTCTAGCCTGTCGAGCCGGAGACGTTGAGCCTTGGTGGGGAGGCCGTCGCCGATCTCCTCAAAGAGCTCTGCCAGGCGCTCGTCCATGCGATGTCTGTCCATTTGTGCCTGCACGATGCTGTTGTAGCGGGAGACCGACTTGGCGTTGTTGGAGCAGAGGCGGCGGCATCCGGCGCGATCTATCTTCTGCTCGTATTTGCCTATAAGTGATCGAGTGGAGATGTCAAAGACCATGCCCCTGTGGTCCCCCACACTGCTGTAGAATGGCAGTATTTTGAAGCCCTCCACTTCGAGAGCCTCCGAGACCCATACACCATCGATAGGCAAGGTACCGTCAATGTATGTGTTGGGCTCCTCCTCTCCCCATACGGAGTGGGAGACTTCTTTGAGCCCCAGGCCGCGCGCGGGGTTAGTCATCTCTCGACAGAGCGGACCACTGAGCACGTGCTCGTTTGCATCCATGGTGATCACCAACCGGTCTCCCTGCTTGACCCACGTGCGGAGCTGGGCGAGGAGGTCGTCTCGCATCAGTTGCCGCGGGGTTGCCCGTTCACCGTTAGGCTGCTTGAGTTTGTGCTTCATGATATGTCTCATGTGTTGTTGGAACACCGAGGCATCTCCCGAGGAGCGGTTGCCGCCGATGTTGTATACGCTCACCACCCGAGTGCGGACAGTGTCAGTGCCTTCGAGGAGGTACCATGCCCACCTGCCAAGTCCTCGCCAGTCTTTGCCGGAGGTCCGAGCGTATGGAAGGATGGTGTTCGTAGCTAGGATGGCTGTGCCCCCGGGTTGGTAGTTGGTGGGTGGGTTCTCTGTCCTGTTGTAGGCCGAGACGCCGCGCAGCTCGACCTCCGTGTCGAAGAACCCCGCCAGGTCCTGCCCAGGTCCCATATTCCCGTAGTTGATCCCTGGTTCGGCCATAGTGACCATATCGACGTCGTATCGGTTGGCAAGCGTAGTAAGTTGCGCTATCTTGACTTGGCGTGTGGCGTGAGTGCTCATGTTGTTGGCCTGGGCGCTCATAAACCGGAACGTGCCATCCCTGTGTTCGTAGGTAATGTTGCCCAAGGCCTTGGCCGCGAGCTTCTGCTTCCTCTTCTGAAACTGCTTTTCTTCCATCTGAATGATGTGGGAGCTGGTGCTCCCGAGGGCCCGTCGCGCCTCCCTCATCTCCTCCGTCCAGCGCTTGACGTCGCTTTCAGTGACCCCGCCGCCTTTAATGGACGCAAGTTTCCTATCAATCATCTCTCTAACATTCCTATACCGTCGCTCCTGAAGGAGCTTCTTCTTCCCTTTAACCCTGGGGCCTCTCAGCCCCATGGACGCTAAGGCCATGTTGCCTTTGGTGTAGGTGGTCGCGCGGCGGTCGGAGTGGCGGCGTCTCGCCCCCGACCGCGCTTGGCGACTAGACCCGTTGCGCACCGAGTGAGACACATGAGCAGTTCGGCGCCGACGAAGCTCCGTGCGTGTAGGTACATGAATGAGCTCGTCTGCATCCGGCGGCGCCGCGGGTGGTGTCTCCCTATGTGCCTCGCGTGGTGGGGGGTTCTCCATCTCCGGCGGTGTTGCGGGTGCATTGGAGGGAGTCTGTGGGGCGCCTGTTTCGCAGCCACGCGTCAGACACCCTCGCACCGTCGCCGGAGGGATCCATGGTGGAGCTGTTGCATTGAGTTGGTGGTCGTTGTTAGCTCCTTCTGACGATTCAGGGCCCTGTGTGGGGCCAGTCCATTCGGCCGCTGTTGCGCGGAGAGTCGAGCGCAGGTGGGTGGTGTCGGCGCCTGGAGGGCAGCCAGTCTGAACATCACCTGCGAGGATCTCCGCTGCGGTCCTGTTCGTAGTGGGGGACGTGAGGAGGTCCGCCCCAGGAGAGCCCTCGTTTGCTGCGGCGAGAGAGGCCCCATGGACTGCTGTCGGGCATCTGCTGGGAGAGAGTGGCCCGGCTGGTGCCTCGGCGGCGAGGCTGGTGCACCAGGTCAGAGGGAATCGTATCCACCGTGGGAGGAGTTGTCCAGTAGTATGATCATCGCGAGCCAAGCTGGGCTGGCCTTGGCTCCGAGAGGCTCCAGTCGTTGATGTACCCGGGGCAGAGCTGGAGCGCCCTCCACCCCTTCGCTCTCCTAGCTCATTCTGTTCCGTCCCCCTGGCGGAGAGCCCAGGGTTGGGAACGGTCCCGCCGGTGTTGGCACCCGCCTCCTGCCCACCCCCGCCGGCAGTCCCAGGGGTGGGTTTGGCGCCGCCTAGCCTGGTGCGTGCGGGCTACCGCCTGTCACACCGGCTTCTGTGGCGTGGTCTGGGACCACGGGGGTGCTCTGAGCTGCCCCCTCTGTGCCACTGCCGGGCACGATGCCCGCACTTCCAGATGCTGTTTCGACCCTCGCGCCCTCGCGCTCTTGGTCAGAGGCAGCACCTCCCGTAGTATCTGCTCCTCTCCCCTCCTCTCCCCTCGACTGCCCCCCCTCGGCGGGCCCTCTATCGATCGCGGCGGCCCCTGCGGCGGCCGCTGCCTCGCGACGACGGAGGCGAGATGTGACGTCCTCCACGCCATCCTCATCGATGTTATCCCGGCTGTCGAAGGCTGATTCGTCGAAGTTCCATCCGTCGGGGTGGATCGCGCCGAGTACTTCTTTGTCGGTCAGGCGGTTACGCCGTTCGATCTCGTACATCTCGTCGTTCATACTTAGGTTGTCGACCTCGCCTAGGTCCTCCTCATCGACCTCGAATGTACGGTCCAGGATGCTGCCTTGAACGCTGTACTCGTCATCGGGTTCATCCTTCTCCTCTTCGTCCCCCCCTCCTTCGGCATCCTCCTCCATCGCACTCCCTCCCTGCGTCTGCACATACTCATCATGTGTTTGGGCTTGATCCAAGTTGTCGCCCCTCCAGTCACTGTCGACGCCTCCGCTCTCCTGCCCCGTCTGGTTTGATTCGTCATCCTCCATATTCATGTCCCCCATCCTGCTGTTGAGATTCGTCGGGGCGAGGCCCGAATCACGCGAGCTCTGCTGAGACCCCTCCTCCGCCTCCATGTCCTCTGGCTCTTCCATCCCGCTCAGGTCGAAGTTAAACTGCATCCTACCCCCATCGTCATCTGCTCCAAGCTCCTCATCTGAGCCGACCCCTTCGTCAAATGAGAACATGCTCTTTTCTCCAACAGTGTACCCCCCAACACTGCGGACCCCCCGCGTCTTCCTGGTGTTGACGGTGTCGAGTGATCTTTCCTCCATCCGATCGAAGGCGGCGAAGGAAGTCCCGTCGATCTTGGGAAGCTTCATTCCTGCCGTCGCCGATGACCTCGCTGCCGCCCGTTGCCTCTCCTCTGTCTCCTCCTTGGTCCACCCGAGGGTTTGATCGATGCGAGGGTCGTTCTGAGCCCTGGCCAGGTCGCTGCCCCCTTTGGCACTCTCGTCGTGAATCACTTTCTTGTTCACGTTGTCCCACTGCACTTTGCTGGCTCGCGCGCATGCGTCGTCGTCAAAGGCACCACGTATGAGTTTCCTGATGCACCAGACTGCCCAGCCTCGCCTGCGCAGGAACACGTTCAGGTAGCTGGCCAAGCAAGGCCCCATCTCGGCTGCCATCGTGATACTGGGTGGGTCTGTGCCGAAGAAGTGGCCGGTCCACGTGCCTGCCCAGTCACGAGCCAGGCATTGCCAGACTTTGCCACCCTCGAGCTTGATCTCACGCAGAATGCGGCGAACCGAGTATCTGCCTGGTGATGGGCGTGGTCCATCCTCGCCATCGGCTAGGATCACTGTGACTTCGAAGTCAGGATTGTCGAGGCCTTGGAAGGATTGAGAGCCCATGCTCTTTTGAAAACATCCGCTGAGTTTGGTGATGTCGAGCCAAGCTATCTTCTGCTTGGAGTTGTCCTCCGGCGACTTCTCCAAGGGCTGGATCTGCCACTGCGCCTGGTCACCAAAGATGGACTGCTCGAGCCTCCTACGTTTGCTCTCGGTGACGAGCGCGAACAGCCTCTCCTCGTCCTCCGCGCGATAGGTAAATGTGAAGACCTTCCGATGGCTGGTGTCCTCCTTCACTTCGTCCTTATTATTTTTCTTGGATCGTGAATTGTCGTACGGTGTCCCCGAGGCCCAGTTTAGCTTGCACACAAGCGGAGGGAAGTCGTCGCCATGAAGTGTCCAGTCGAACTTGCGGGGCTGAGTCTTCAGTAGGGTGGTTTCGAACTCCTCCAGAAGTTTGATTGACATCTCCTTTACCTCCCACGCCGGTATGTCGTGGGGGACAAAGGCAAGTGCGATGCGTGATTTAGTGTCCCAGTGCTGCAGGTCCTTGTGAACCAACCTGATGTTGTGTTGCTTTTTCAGGCTGACCTTCATGCGTTGAGCGTGCTTCACACCACCTCTGCCCATGCCCAGCTTGACCGTGGCGCGGATGCCTCGTCCCCTGTCGGCCCTGGTTCCAGTCATGAAGTTGTCCTCGTCTTTGAGGAGGAACCACTCATCTGCCCAGTCACAGAAGTGGATTGGAAAGTCCTCCCTGCGGTGGATGGGGTCCTCCGAGCCCCTGGACAGTAGGCATGTGCCAAGATGAATTTGCTTTTTGTCCCTCTTCAGAGTCTCCAGCATTCCTCCAACTGCGTCAAGGAACATAGTTTCCATGTCATCCTCATGGACCCCGGCTGGGATCTGCACCGTGAGTTCAAAGTACCCCGTCTCCACGTAGTCAGGAAAGACTTCTTTGACTTCCTCCTCCTCCTCAGCTGGCTCTTTGGCTGGCGATGCTGCTGCCTCTGCGTATGATTTGTCGCTCTTCTCGCTCCCTTCGTCATCCTCTGTTGTCTCCACTCCTTCATCCCCGTTGGTATCCTTCCCCTCTGTCTCCCCCTGGTCCTCGCTGGTCTTTTTTGTTGTTTTCTTTTTCTGTTTCCCGGCGGGAGTCTTGAAACGCAGTCCTTGGGACGCAGGTTTGACCGATTTCGACCTGCTGCGGCCCCTGAGAATTGAGTTGGGTTTGTCGCCTTTGGTGCGCCCTCTCCCACGGGTTGGCGGTGCCTCCTGGTCATCCTTCATCGGCGAGCCGATGCGTTGGCGACTGCTGTCCCCGTCTCCCCCACTCTCCCCCCCCTGCTCCTCCTCACCACGGGAACGTTTCCCCTTTGTTTTGTCCTCCTTATCTTCGTCCGTTCCATCCCTTCCCTCCTCCCCGTCTGTTTTCCTCCCCTCCGAATTCCCCGTAGGTCCCTCGCCTCCTTCGTCTCCCCCTGTGTCCTTGGCCGTCGCGTTTTGTCCGGTTTCGCTTGCCCCCGTTGGCGTGGTTGTATTCCCGGCCGTCGTCCCTCCTGTGTTTCCGTCCTCACCCATTGCCTGCGTCCCGTCCTCCCCCTGCTGCTTTTTGCGCGCCTCCCGTGCCGCCCGTTTGGCCTCCCTCTCGGCCGCGATGCGCCTGTCCGATTCCTCCTTTTCCTTCGCCAATCTCTCTCTTTCTGCCTCGATTGCCCGTCGTCGGAGCTCCGATCGTCCCTTCCCTCCCGATCCTGGCTCGCTCGCCGCTGTCTCCTCCTGGCGTGGCTCCTCCTTTTGCCCCGGCGTGCCCCCGGTCGCCGTGCCTTGCTCCATCTCGGATGGCATGGTGCTGAACGCCGTCCGTCCTGTGTCCTACCCGTCGAAACTTCGCTGCCTCGTCGATGTCGCGGTCGCCGCTAACCCCGCACGAGGGGCGCGGAGATCTCGCCGCTGTGTCCGTCCGTAGTGTCCCTCCTTCGTCGTCAAGTGGCGCAGTGCTGATGCCGCCGTCGACGCTGTTGTTGTTTGTTTACCGCCGTCATCGATGATGCCGTCGTGGCCGGTCTCGGTGCGCAGTGCCCGATCCGTCCCGTCGCCGGTTCTCGCCGTCTAGTGGCTCGATTTGGTTCCAGAAAATTGCTGCTCCTATCACGCCCGCCCAGAGAGGATGGACCGCGGGTTGGTTCGCCCGTGGTCGCGAGGGTGGCGCCGCCCGGTGGTGGCGAAGATGGCCGTGGATGGTGCTACGGAAGAGGTCAATATCCGGTGGTTGAGGTTGGTAGCTAATTTCCTACGTAGATGTTGGTATGTTTTATTGTGTAGAATAAGTACTTTTGGTGGAAAATCTGGTGTACATACTTAAATGGTGGTTGAGGGGAGCGACAAAATATCACGAAGTCCACAAACCTTTTAGACAAATCAGCTGTAGCGAACGCCGCCCTTGC
>JALLBE010001237.1:0-12719 GCA_036939795.1 Thalassiosira mediterranea | reverse complement strand
TTGGTGGGCAGCAGCACTGCTTACGTTGCTAAGATTCCCTCTGAATTGGTCTGTTTATCCATATCATATGTACCCTGCCAGGCCATCCAAGGGCCCTGGGTCACCAACCTGATGAAGCATTGCTATCTCAGTCCCTCCATTGTTGCCATGGGTACCTGTGGTAACAATGATGAGCTTTGGAGAATTTGAATACTCTCATTCTTATTTTCTGATTACATATCTCTGTTTCAACAAATTTTGGCTACCGACTTGCCAAATTTTTGTCAGTTTTGTTTTTGGTACCCTGATACCAAAATCGATACTGTTTTATTTGTGATTTTCACCAACTAGGTGATGGAAAATATCTTTTTAGGTTTTTCTCACTTACATAATGCACCTGTACCTTTCCACTCTTACGTGGAAGAAACTAAGCGGCGATCTTCTCGCTCATGGGCAATTCTGTTGGTTTTTTTTTGTCTTCGCATCCAGGCAAGTGGGCATTTGTGCAAGTAAAATTCCGACTGTATTCGCATCTATGATGGACTCCCAATATTTCCTTGATCGGCCAAGACCTGCTGAATATTTTTTTACAACACATTATTTTTTGTCATTCCCGCCATCGAAAATAAACATAAGACCTGACACACAATTTCCTCAGTCAATCAATCAAATGTGGATGGAAAAATAATTGCCCAGAATTGCCCATGCATACTAATAGAAATTGCCCGAGTTGGCAATTCTGACGATTTCACGTGCGGTTGCGATTTTTAGGAACTTTTCAACTAATTTTTACTTGCCCAATGAGTTCCGTAAATACCGGATGAGGCACAAAAAATGGCCTAAAATTGCCCAATTGCCCACTTGCCCGGAGCGCGAAGATAGCTCCTAAGAGCTCCCTTTGTCTTTGCTCTTGCTATTCCTCTTATTTGTTTTATTTTGGCTAATCATTAATCAATGAAAATATAGATAGCTGCAGATGGATTTTATGCCACAAACATCACCGAAACAAAATTTCACACAATGACTATAACCATTGAGGCACTGTTCTATTATTGCAGGCACCGGTGCAGTTAGAATAGTACACATATTATAATACCCCAGAGGATATCAAAATCTTCTGATAAAACAGAAACCATCATCAACATCAGGAACTTGCAGACTTGCCCCCTCCACAGGTCTTGAGAAATGATTGCGCACCGAAGTTACTTGCCATCTTTCCTTAGCATGTAGGCACCACAATCAAGCTCCAGCATGGTTGACTTTAGCTTAGTTGGATGTTGCAGATTTTGAGCCGTGATGGTGATGCTGTGATTGCGATAGGTCAAGGTGGATGGCAGAGTATTTCCAACTTGAACTTGGGGGATGACGAGGTGTGTTTTGGTGTTATTTGATGGGTAAGAAAACTGTGTCCCTCCACAGCATGGATGGATGATGTTGGATGAAATTGTTGACAATGAGCATGGGGGGGCGAAAGTGTGCACCAAACGTGGGCCAGACCCAGACCTGAGCATCCTGATTATTTCCCAGCCCCAGCCCTCACCCCCAGAGATGTCACTTGAAGTGCCCATCCGACCTTGAAGGGGAGCATGTAATCACAGCTTGATGTGTGCTTCATTGCTGTTGCAGTTGAATGGTTCGGCGCCTATTGTCTATTGTTGTGGTGGGTGGGTCAAAAGTTCCTGAATATTATCAACGAGGCTTTTTTTGCAGCCCCGGAGACTCTTCCACGAAGCTCGGGATCCAAAGATCGCATGCCGATGGAACTGGATGGAACTCAAAAAATGGCAAACGGCAACGGCAAACGAAAACCGCCGGCCACTTTTGACGATAGACGACGATCGCCGTAGGCGCGAGCAATGACGGCGTCGACGCCCCGGTAGTAGAGTCGGATCGCCCCATCCCATCCTCCCATCATTCCGTCCCCCCCCCCCCGCGACCATTCATCCCGCGCGGCCGGCCGGCGGCGGCACAGCAAGCTCTTAACATCGGCGCCGACCATGTCCTCCTCGTCGTCGGGGACTGACCCCCTCCTCCCCCCCCTCGGCGGACCCGCGGACGCCGAGCTCCTCCTCGATCGACTCCTCTCGTCGTCCACGCCCACCGACTGCCTCGATTCCCTCGACGGATTGCGCAAATTGTGTCAAAATCGACGCATCCCGAATAACAACAAGAGGGGGGCGGCGGAGGAAAATGCCGATCCGAAGAAACAACGGCCGAGCCGGAGGGAGGAGGCGAGGGAGGAACGGGAGCGGGAGAGGAGGGAGGCTCAGGAAGGCGAGGAGGCGAGGGCGAGTTCGGTCGTGGACGTCGTGCTGAAGAGCGGACGGGCGCTGCGGGCTTTATGTGGATTGGTGTCGTCGTCCTCCCTCCCACCCCAGGGAGGGGGCGAGGGATCTTCTTCCGGCGGCGGCGTCGGCGGGGGGGATGGCATGGAGGTGGAGGGGGGGGACGTCGCGGCGTGCGACCTCCTGCTGGCGGCGTTGCCCTCTTCCTCGTCCTCCTCGTCCTCCTCGTCCTCCTCGCCCGACTCCCCGAGCGGCGGCGGAAGGTCGAATGCCGCGGGGGGAGCGACCACGGAGGCCCTCCAGAAACAGCGGAGGCAGAAGCGACGATTGGAATACATTTCCAAGACGCTCCTTCACTTCCACGAAAAAGATGACTCCGACGGCAGCAACCTGAATCTGGGAGCCAACGAGGGAGGAGGCGCCGACGCGCTGACCCCCTCCCTCCTGGACTGCCTCTGCGGCCCGACGGCCTCGGTGTACGCCCGCGTCCTGTCCCTCCAGCTCCTCCGATCCCTCCTGTCGGCCAGCCCGGGGACGCTCCGGGAGCAGCTCGCCGCGGCTCCCGACGGGATCAATCGCCTCGTCGACCTGCTCGGCCACGGCACCGACATGTCAGCATCGCCCCCAGCGGAGGCGCCCGAGGAGGTACGAAACGAGGCCATACTCTTCCTGACGTCGCTCGCATCCTCCTCCTCCATGCTCGCGCGACTCGTGACCTTCTCGGAGGGGTACGACCGCGCCCTCAAGATCGCGCTCGAGTCGGGGATCGCGTCGACGGTCGCGGCCGACTGCCTCGACCTGTGCCTGGCATTGGCGCGCGCGGACGACGTTGCCCGCGAATTGTTCCTGGGGGGAGGGGACGGGAGGGGGAATTTGGACAGGCTCGCGAGCCTGATCGACCTGAGGCGGGGCGAGAGATTTGGGGATAAGGAGAGGAACGAGTACTGGGCCGGGGTGCTGCGGGAACGGAGGAGGGCCAAGAGGAAGGAAATGAAAATGGAGAAGGAAATGAAGATGGGAAAGGGCGGCGGCGGGGCCGACGTGGCGAAGAAGGACGAGGAGGGACGGGAGGAGGAGGGGCGGGAGAAGAAAAAGAAGCAGGAGAAGCAACAGCAGTCCACGTCGAAGAAGGGCGGCAGGAGGGGCAGGCGACAGAGGGGGGAGGACGACCTCGACGACATCCTCAGCGGGGCCTCGGCCTCCAATGCGGCCACCGCCCCGGCTCCGGCGGCGGCCTCCAAAAGGACGGACGGGTCGAAGCCGGATCGAACCCAACAACGGGCCGAACCGCCGATGCCGCAGGGCCCGCCCGTGCCGTACCTCACGCCGAACGAGGCGAAGGTCGTGTCCTCGGCGTTCGACCTCATCCTCGTCCTCCTGTTGGACGGCGACCACGACCGCGACGACGAAACTACATCGACCCCCGCCGTCGTCCGTCGCCCCGCCTCATCCTCATCCTGCCCCCCCGCCTCCCGTCCCCGACGACGCGGCCGCGCCAAGACGATAATGTCGCACGACCTAAGCCGCCTCGTCGTCGACTGCGCCCTGTACACTTTGCCGCCGCCGGGGGTGGACTGCGTAAGCGCCGTTCCGCCGCCGGGGCTGCAGGTTAGGGCATTGGCGGCCATGGCCGCGCTGGGTTCGCTGGGGGACACCGTGGAAAATTCCGAGGAGAGGGGTGGCGAGAGGAAGAAGGACGGCGGCGAAGGGAAGGACGGGGAGGACGAGTCGGCCGACGCGGCAAGGAGGAAGGCGGAGCGGGAGGAGGAGACGGCCCTGCGATCCCGCCTCCTCTTCGAGACGATGCCCGTGTACCTCCGGGGGATGGTCCCCGCCATCGATCGCCTCATGTACGTCTGCTGCACGGGCGCGTACTCCCCCTCGCACTTCGCCTCCGAATGCGACGGCGACGAATACGATCCGTTGGAGGAGAGCGAGAGGCCCGAGGCAGTGGCCTCGCTCCTCTCGGCCCACTCCGTGGCGGCGTTCCGATCGTGCCTCCCCCCCGAGACTGCGAGCCGGATGGCGCTGCACGCCCTGGCGCCCCCCCCGCCGGACGAGGCAGACGAGAACGGCACGGGGGCGGGGGAGGAGCCCCCCGTGGTGCTGAGGCTGGTCTCGACGCTCGCGGACAACCTCCGCTTCCTCCGATCGTCGCGCGAGGAGGAGGAGGAGGGGGAGGGGGGGGAGGAGAAGCCGACGATGGATGCGGAGGGCCTGTGCCGCGCGACCGTGGGAGCGAGCGGGGCCGCGGGCGCGCTGGGCGTATTTTTGGCCGCCGGGGGGGAGGAGGGGGACGCCGCGAGGGAGATGCTGCTGCGGCTGCCCCCTCCCCCGTCCCCCCCGCCGCCGGAGGGTGCGGCGGATGCGGCGGACGGGAGCGCGGAGCCCCCCGCGGACCTGATCGACCTCCTGCTGCGGCACGTGGCCTCGTACGATCCCGACGGCGACGACGACGACGCGGCGGGCGACGACGAAGCCCGGACGTCTTCCGAGGCTTACGTGGTCATGTGCCTGCTGAGGCTCCTGTGCGAGTGGGTCTCGGGGATGCCCCGCGCCGCGTCCTCGGTCCTGAGGTCGCCGTCGAGCGTGTCGGTCGGCGTCCTCGTCCGATCGAGGAGGAAGGCTCCCGGTAGTGGCGGGGTCGCGCCGGGTCCGGCCGACGCCATCCCGGCCCTGAGCGGCCTGCTCCTGGGCCTGTGCCTGGATCAGATGGCCGATCCTTTTTCCGCCGACGGCGACGGGGGCAAGGGTTCCTCCTTGACGGCCCCCCCGGGAGCCGAGGAGGGGTCGGTGGCGTGGACGCGCGAGACGATAATGGACATGATCCAATCCTCCCGGGGGGGCGTGGGGAAGTACCTCTCCGGGTTGGACGCCTGGCGATCCCGCCCCCTCCCTCTCCAGTACGGATCGGGCACGGGGAGGTCGGGGATGGAGAGGAGGGAGTTCGCCGAGTGGTACGGAAGGAGCGTGGCGACGGTCAGGAGGAGGGTGGTGGCGACTCTCGCGGGTGGTCGCGGGGACGAGGGGGACTCGGACTCCGACGACGGCGGGGGCGACGGCAAGGCGTCCTCGCGCTCGCTGCGAAGGATGGTGTCGAGCCAGGCCCGGGACATGGAGGACCTCCAATCGCGGCTGGACGAGGCATTGTCGACCATCGCCGCGCAGTCGGCCCAGATCGGGGAGCTCAAGCGCGTCGCCGAGATCGGGTCGTCGGCCGACGCCAACGACGCCATCGCCGACTACGCCGAGAAGGTGGCCGAGCTCGAGAACGCCAAGGTGATCTTGAAGAGGGAGGCGATGGCCAAGGCGAGGGAGCAGGAGGAGGCCACGAAGGCCAAGGACGGGGAGGTGGAATCGATGCGCGAGGAGCTGAGGGCGGCCCATGATAGCGTGGAGGAGATGAGGAGGGACAACCAGACCTTGAGCGAGGAGATGGCGGGGCTGAGCGCGGCGTACACGTCCCTGGAGGAGCAGTACCATCGGGGCAACGGCGGCGGCGGAATCGACGGAGGCTCCTCGCACCACGCCGAGATGACGGCGGGCGGGGAGGCCGCGTCCGAAGCCGGGGCCGGGGGCGCGAGGAACGCCCCCGCCTCCTCCTCCTCCGGCTCCGGAGGCGAGTCCGCCGCCGAGAGGGACGGCGTCGGCGGCGTCGGCTTCGGCGGCCTACAACACGAGCTGCAATCGCTCCGGGACGAGAACGCCCGCCTTCGCAACGACGTCCGCGCCGCGAACGAGTGGATGTCCATGGCCGTGGGAAGGATGGACGACATGGGAAGGGAGAACGGGGAATTGTCGCGCGAGCTCGAGGGGGCGCGGGCCGAGGCGTCCCGGGCGGCGGAGGAGGCGGCCGAGGCAGCAGAGGCGGCGGCAGCCCGATCGAGCGGCGATGCCGAGTCGTCGAGGCAAACTCAGGCCGAGGTGGAGAGCCTCCGGGAGGAGGTCCGACGCTCGCGCGAGGAGGCGGAGGCCGCGAGGGCGGATCACGAGGCAGCGATGAAGGCCAGGGACGAGGACTTGGTGGGCGAACGGGCTCGAGTCCAAGAGCTGGAAGACGCCGTCGACCAATTGAAAGCCAAAGAAGTAGAGTCATCGTCGAGCGCCGCCACCGAGGCGGGCGAGCTGGAGAACCTGCGCAAGGCCAACAAGGAAGCGCAGGAGTGGATGGCGAACGCCGTTACCCACGTGGACACTCTCACCAAACAGCTGCAGGAGAAGGAGGGGCAGTTGGGGGACATGAAGTCGAAGCTGGAGGCTGCCGCGAACGAGCAGCAGCGGGCCGCGGACGGTGCCGGCGACGAGTCCAAGCTCGCCGAGTTGGAGAAGAGCCTGTCCGAGATGGCGTCCGCGAGGGCCGGCGATGAGTCCAAGCTTTCCGAATTGGAGAAGAGTTTGTCGGAGGTGACCTCCGAAAGGGATGAGTTGCAAACGAGTCTGGATGGTATGAAGGGACAGTTGAGTTCCCTTCAGGAAGAAAACGACGCACTGGCCAAGCAGACCGGGGATATCCAAGAGCACGATTCCTCCGAGAGGGAAACCATCCAAGCCGAGTTAGATCGGGTCAAGGCTGAAAATGCCACTCTGAATGGCAACCTAAAAGAATTTCAGCAGTGGTCGGCAACTGCACAGGCTCGCGTGGCGGACCTCGAATCGCAGATGAAACTTGCCGTCGAGGAACGAGATGAGCTCAAGTCCCGGCTGGAGAAAATGACATCCGAGCAGCAGGGCGACGGATCGAATTCACAAGATGCAAGCCAAGATATCGAAACCCTGCGACAGGAGCTTAGCGACAAGTGTGCACAGCTGGAAGCCATGCAGGACCAACTCATTCAAGACGAGGAAGACCACGAGGCCGATACAGAGCAGCTTCGAACCGACCTCGAGGCACAAAAGCAGAAGGTGGAGGAGCTTACCCAAGGAAGACTGGAAACAGCACTCACCATCGAGGGGCTGTCCAACGAGAAGGCGCAGCTGGAGAGCACGCTCTCCGAGAAGCAGGCTGAGGTCGATGCCATCGCCTCGAGCAAGGCCGACGCGGCCGCCAAGCTCGAGAAGGCCCAAAAACGCATCACGGAATTGGAAGAGGCCCAGGAAATGCTCGGAACGGCGGCCATCGACGACGATCAGCTCGTCGCGCTCACCGCGGAGCGCAACGAGCTCCGATCCCAGCTCGAGGACATGACCGAGGATTGCGAGGAGGCGCGGAGCTCCTACGAGCAGATCAGCGTCGAGAACGGCAACCTCATGGCGAGGAATCGCGCTCTGGAGCAGGATAACAAATCGCTGGAGTATCAATACTCCGAGGCCGATGGCAAGCTACAGGAGAAGGAGAAGCTTTTGGCCGCCCTGAATGAAGAGAAGTCTTCCCTTCAGATCTCGTTGGAAGAGATGAAATTGGCATGCGAGGGGGCCATTGGACCTTGGGAGGACAGGGTGAAGTCTTTGGAGGCGGATGTCCAGACGCTCGAGAGCCAGCTCGAACAGCAGGAGAAGGATGCGGCCGACGCCGTCGCTCAATGGGAGGAGAGGTGCTCCAACTTGGAGGGCAGCGGGGAGGGCGTCGTCCGCCAGTGGGAGGAGAGGGTCCAATCCCTCGAGACGGACATCCAATCCCTCGAAGGCCAGCTCGAACAGCAGGAGAAGGACGCGGCCGATGCCATCGCCCAGTGGGAGGCGCGATGTTCCACCCTGGAAGACAGCGGAGGAGATGTCATACAGCAGTGGGAGGAGAGGGTCCAGTCTTTGGAGTCAGACATTCAGTCACTGGAAAGCCAGCTCGTACAACAGGAGAAGGACTCCGCCGATGCCATCGCGCAGTGGGAATCGAGGTGTTCGGCCTTGGAAGAGAACGGAGGGGACGTCATCCAGCAATGGGAAGAGAGGGTCAAGGCGCTGGAAGGAGACGTCGAGGCGCTGGAGGATCAGCTGGCCCAAAAGGACGGCGAGGCCACGACGGCCATCTCGCAGTGGGAAGAAAGGGTGCAATCGTTGGAGGCCGACGTCCAAGCCCTCGAGGACCAACTCGAGGAGAAGGAGAAGGAGGCGACCGAGGCCATCTCGCAGTGGGAGGCCAGGTGTTCCGCTGTGGAGGAGAGCAGCGGCGGCATCGTCCAGCAGTGGGAGGATAGGGTGAAGTCGCTCGAGGCCGACGTGCAGTCCCTCGAGGAGCAGCTGTCGGAAAAGGAGAGGGAGGCCTCCGAGGCGATTTCGCAGTGGGAAGCTAGGTGCTCTGCGCTAGAGGATGATGGGGAGTCCGTCATCCACCAATGGGAGGAACGCGTCAAGACTTTGGAAGGGGAGGTTTCGTCGCTGGAAAAACGTCTCGAGGAAAGGGAGGCGGAATCAAGTGAAGCCATATCTCAATGGGAGACGAAGTTCGTGGAGCTGGAAGCCTCGTTCGGCACGAGCAAGACTGAATTGGAGAATGTGTTACAGCAAAAACAGACCTTGGAAAGCAGCCTCTTATCTGCATCCGAGGACGTTGAAGAAAAGTCGCAGATGGTCGAGAGTCTTGAGCTGCAAATCAAGGAAAAGGATGACGCGATCACAACAGCGGAAGAGCACGCGACCGAGCTGGCGAAGGAGCTCGAGGACACGCAAACTCAGTCCGAACAGGTCGTGAAGCAGTGGCAGGACCGATCGAACCAGCTCGAAGCCACCATCGCAGAGCTGGAGGATACCATCCACGAGCACGAGAACAGCGCCAACGATGCCATCGCCCAATGGGAAGCGAGGTGCACCACCTTGAACGAGCAGATCGAGGTCTATGAGAACGATTCCACCATTTCGGATCTCAAGACGGAGACCATTAGCCTCAGGGCCAAGCTGGAGGCGAGCAACGCAGATCTTAAGGCGTCGCAGGACCAACTCGTTCTTCGTCTGAAGGAATGGGAGGCCAAGGAAGAGTCCTTTGCGCAACTTGAGAAACAATGCTCAGAGAAGCAGACTGAGTTGGATGAGGGAGCCCAAGCCTTGGACAAGCTGAAGGATAAGGTAATGGAGCTAGAACTGGAGAACACCAAGCTTGAGCAGGAATGGAAGGCGTCCCTGAAAGAAAGCGAAGAGTACCAAGTCATTGCCTTGGAGATGAAGGAGGAACTGAGGCACTCCAAAGAAGAGTTGCAGTCGTTCGCAACCGATCAATTCACCGCCAAGGCCACAGAGATGGCGACCCAAGCGCTGCGACAACAAATGGTGGAAATTCGATCTCAGTACACGGGGCAGCAGGGGGCCCTGTCCAAAGAAAGGGAAGCCCGACACGAGGCAGAAGAGGAAGTTGGGAGGCTGAAATCCGATCTCGCACTGCTCGCCCAAGCGAGTGAGTACAATGAAGATGTGGATGTGTACGTGAGAAAGGTGGCCCAGAGAGTGTCCGCCGAAAATGTGAAGACGGAGCGCAAGGAAATGGACGAGCTTCGCTCGACATTGGAACAGCTGAGGGAAGAGCTCGGATCCTGTCGTTGGAGGGAGAGGGAATCCGAGGAAAAGGCGGCCAACGCCCGTCTCCAGATGTCCATCCTCGAGCAGGAGGTGAGCGCCGCCAAGACCGACCTGGCCTTCCTCGAACAGGCGAACGACGAGCTGGAAAACTCTAAGATCGAAATGAGCGTTTCCATGGAATACCGCATCGAGGCGATGGAAAACGAGCGCATGATAGCGGACCGGGAGAGCGAGGAGGAAATCATCGCGATCAAAGCCGAGCTATCGCAGGTAAACCAGGAAAGAGACGACCTGGCGCACAAGCTCGAACAGAGCGAGAAGGCGAACGCGGCCTTCGTCTACTCGACATCTCACGATTGCCGCGATGGGGAAGAGGGCGAGTCCGATCTGATCAAGCTCCAGTTGGAAAGGGCCCAGCTCCTGGCGAAGATCGGCGAGATGGGCGCCGATTCCGCACGCCGCGTTAAGGAGGCGGTGGCCGCTCAGGCTTCTTCTTCGGAAGCCGACCTCATCGTCGAGAAGCAGTCGCGGAAGTCTGTCGAGTCATCGCTGGCAGACGCTTTGTCTCAGTTGGAGGACGCCAAGGTGCAACTTTCAGGACAGGCGTCGGCGATTGCCAGTGGCGAATTGATTGCAGAAAAGGAGCGGGTTGTGCAAGATCTGGAATATACACTGGACGAGATGCGAGAAGCCCGTGACGAATTGGTCGACAAGAACAAGATTCTTCAGGACAAGTTAGATTCTACTCTCCAGGAGAGCAAGTCAGAAATTCTTTCGTTGAAGGACCGGTTGAACAAAGCCGAGAAGCGGCTGCGCACCGAGGAGAGGGAGAGCCGCTTTGAGCAAGCCCTCGCTTCGGAAATTGCCAAGTTGCGAGCAGATTCTCAAGCTGGTCCCAATGGCAGCAGCCAGAAGCACTCTCAAGCTCTCGTGCTTCGTGGAATCGACGAGAACACGCGACCGAGTGCCCTCTTCGATGAGGGAAAGGAGTCCATCGACCGCAACTCGGCTTACATAATTGAGATGTACGACTACGTCGTGGAGTTGAAGCAATCCATCACCGAGGAGCGCCAAATGTACAGGGACCTCATGGCGGAGCACGAAGATTTGCTCGCTCTGTTGGGGCAGACCGGGCTGGATGGAATGCAACAGTGATATACTAGATAAGATTAAGAACTGATGAGGTCTTCGACCATACGTTCATACCTCCCCGCGAGAATTGCGGCGCCAATGCCATCGTCCACTTCACCATCGTCGCCGCGATACAACTCTTCGATTAAAGTAAGACACGCTTCAGCGGCAAGTGCCACAGCACATTCGCAATCCAGGCAGTCGAGGATTGCATCCACAACACCATCGCCGCCGACCACCTGCATCAGAACAAGATCGCGATCATGATGCTCGCATAGCAAAAGTCGTTCGTACGTCAAAAGAATTTGAAGAATCATCTCCGCATCGTGCCTTTCCTCAGCCATGCATCCAACGAAAACTTCATGGACGCTGGACACTAGATTGTTGGACACAATCCAGTAGCTGCACTCCTTGCTGCAACAGAGTTCGCCGAGCCAAATAATCAACTCGAGCTTCAAGTCGTTGTTGCCTGCACCGAGAAGATTTTGGAACAAGTCCACTGCCCCTGGCATGTGTTCGTCCAGTAAGTCATGCCACTGAACTCCAGCTGGCAGGTCATCACCAGTAAGGTTGCTCAGGATACCCACCCATTCGACGAGACAGTCCTCCTCGTCGCAGTGGATCGCGGTTTGCATTATGAAGTCGACATGATCATGCCAAATATGATTATCCCAATACAGGGACACATAGGATGTTTTTCTTCTATCTTCGCACCCATCCTCTCCTTCCTTGACATCACGAATAAATATCATCGGATCCTTTGTCAAGCCAGACAGATGATGGATTTCCAGGGCATCATCCGCAAGGACCCTGTCACATTTAGTGGTCGAATGTATGGCATATTGGACAGACTTGGTCCATCGACTCAGATTTCTTAGAACTCGTAGAAGAATTTGTTTCGTAGCACTTCTAACTTGCGATCTTTGAATGATGCCAATAATTTGACTATGTGCAGCAAGCAATATCAATTCTTCACAGATGAGAGGATGCAGGGACATCTTGGGTGTGTGGGGCAGGAGCCGGAGTTTGGTCGTAGTCGTCAGTGTAACCGTTGGGACAGGTAGTCAATGGATATTGGAAGTTATTCCTTACTTACATTCACTAGGAGCCCAGCAAGTCCACTTCCCACCTCTCTTGTTGCGGTTGAATGTTGCAACAGGTCTACTACCAAGCCGGGGACATCCGTGCCGGAAACCTTTTGCCGGCCAGTCTCGACTGAACTAAGATGATACATCAGTCGGAGAATCATATCACTAAGTGATGACTTTTGCACCAACGTACCAAGTCTCGAGTATATATCTTCATCAGAAATGATTCTGACACAGGCTTGATGGAAGCTCAAGTTGAGAAATATAGTAACAACCCGATGCTGAATTTCCCTGTGTCCGCACACATTCAAAAGATGGGCCAGTTGAGAAATGAGAGTACACCCATCACTTGACAGCTCATCGGCGGTTTCTTCGAAGACGCTCGCCTTCATGAGCAGAGACAACGTGATCAAGATACATTTCACCGACTTTTGCTGAAGGCATGGGCCGAACAATGCCAAGATGGACTTCTTCATCATTTTGCGCAGGACGACAAAATCATCGGCGAGGTTGTCGAGAATACTCAAACAACTGAATATAACGTGCTCTTGTTTTGCCACAAACGAGTAATGGCATGTCGTTGAGTCAAAGGAGGAGCCAGGTACTGCAGACTCTTGGCGATGCAACGCTCGCTTCAACTCCAACTTCACCACATCCAAAGCCAAAGCTCCGACGCGATGGCTTGATAATGTTTGGTGGAAGTCCTCGAATAACGAGAGCGAAAGAAACAGCTTCCCTATGCCAAATATCAATTCGATTGCAAGGGAATCCGATTCTCCCAGCAAACGCCCGA
>JALLBE010001236.1:0-11246 GCA_036939795.1 Thalassiosira mediterranea | reverse complement strand
CTGTGGACTATTATACACCGTGTTGCAGTTGCAGATCACCAGATTGCACTGGCTCTCGGCCACCGGAGGAGGTCATTGCTTGATTGTACATACGCACGATAGATACCATACAACATAGCATCGCGGAGTGCATTCAATCCATCGTCGGTGGCCAGTGGCCCCTGCCTTCCTATCCAAAAGGAAAGGGTTATTGTTACATATCGCTTTTATCTATATCCCTTGGCTTATCTCCGCCAAGAATGTCGGCAGGTGGGTTCAAGTTCGACTTCACCCCACCTCTAGCCGGCGGTGGAGGCGAAGCGACGGCGACCCCGTCAGCTGCCGATGCGGCCGACGCTCTCGTCGCGACGCTTCTCGAGCGTGCCGCGAAGAACTCATCCTGCTGCACCCTCGCCAACGCCAATAACAACAACGCCAAAAATGGCGGTGGGGAAACCCACGAATTCGAACCGAACCTGCGCTTCCAACCCCACGAGAGCATCGATCTCCTCCGCCCCTCGTTGGAAAAACTGCACTACGTCATGCCCAAACACACGTTGAAGGATGACACCACCGATCTCATCCCGGGCGTGTACGAGGGCGGGTTGAAGGTTTGGGAGTGTTCGGTGGACCTGTGTCGCTTCCTCGCCGCGGCGATTCATGACTTGCAATCCTATGCAAACAGTCACGCAGCTGCTGAAGCCGATAGCAGACAAGCCCTGCTTGCGGCCGTCACGAGATCCATCGGGCCAGGTGGCACCACCATCGAGCTGGGATGCGGTCACGGCCTGCCTGGCTGCCTCATCCTGCGAGAGAACATACGAAGATCGCCACTACACCACTCTGTTGACGACAAAGATAAGTCAGCAGTCGTCTTCGCGGACTTCAACGATTTTGTTTTGCATCACGCGACCATACCCAACGCCCAGCTCAATGCGTGCGGGCTGAGATCGCCCGAAGGCGCCGCGATCGACGAGCGCCTCGCCGCGATCGACGAGCGCCTCGCCGCTCGGGCGCTTCTGAATCGTTCCATCTTCGCCGGAGGCGATTGGATNCGCCGCGATCGACGAGCGCCTCGCCGCTCGGGCGCTTCTGAATCGTTCCATCTTCGCCGGAGGCGATTGGATGGGCCTATCTCAAAAGCTCACGAATGGGACGTTACTTCCAACCTCCATTGATGGGTCCACTGATGGGCGCGTGGATCTAATGCTCGCATCCGAGACCACCTACACCCCTCAGTCTTGCGAGGACACGGCATTCCTCATGATGAGACACCTCAAGGTAGACGATGGCGTGGGATTGGTGGCCACCAAGAGGTTCTACTTTGGAGTTGGGGGTGGCACCGACCTCTTCGTCTCTGCGTGCGAGAAGCTATCCACCTCGAAGAAGGGGCCGCTCTCAGGCTTGAAACTGAGTGCGAGGGCCGTCCAGAGTTACGACACTGGAAACGCAAACATAAGAGATTTGCTGGAGGTACGGTGCATGATGAGATGAATTGCTGAAGCCACACATGGTATAGGCAAGATGCTTTTGGATCTAAGGCAAGATGTACTCGCCTTCGCCACCCTTTAACTCAAGGACCAAGTTAAAGTCATGTGCAATCAATACATTGATGTCCAATCCATTGACGTCTAGAGATATCAATCGCCAAGAGTTTTGCATCGCAAATAGAGAATACATGTGTGACTTTGCAACGCTATGAATTGGAGTGGAGTCATACAAGACAAGGACTTCATGTGTCATCTCGAGTCATGTATTGAAGTGAATATGGATAGGCGTGCATTGAATGGAAAGAGCATACATTTGCGAACTTGCTGGCAACTTGATGCCATCATGCAACGCTGAAGTCGTCCAATATCATGGACCTCTTGTTGCATGTTGACTAATGTATCAAGAGGTGAAACTGATGGGCAAGCTTGACTTGACTAGAGCATGCATCTGCGAGCTCGCTGGCAACTTGATGCCATCATTGTCGCGCGTTGCATCGCCTTTCCTCCAGCTCCTCGCTCGGGCTGCATCTTCGGCTCACAATTTGCATCCCAAACTACCAAGGCCTACCCAGATAAACTAGATCGAGATGAAAATGTTTCAACCTAATGCACTCATCACCGTCGGCAGCATCGTTGTTGGCACGGCTACCCTCCGTGTCCTTCTTGACAATAGCGCGGCCAAGCCAGTCAAGAAACAAATGTGAGGGGAATTATTTGCAAATAAAATCCCCATCAAGCACGTAGCTAATTTATCGTGAAACAATATCAATTTTATCACAGCCTCATGTCGGCGTGTTGTGCACTAATTTGTGATCATGTCAGAAATTATTAAAGAAGTTGTTACCATGTCAGATAGACTTTTCTTGCCCAATGTTGGTTGGAACCATTGACCCAAAACCCAATCAAACATGATATCAGCCGTCGCCATCGCCATGGTTATCCGGGTCACCCAGCAGTTAATACGTTGACATCTTCTCATTCTAGTGCCCTAACTTCATTGCTGTGGCCATCCGAATCACCCACCTGAACCCACCTGTGACACATAGCTGACACCTCCTCATGCTGGCGTCCGTGGGTGGTTGTGGTATCGCATTGGAGCATGATTGGGTAAACGCAACAACTTTTTGAGCCCATCCCGAATGCGGTTGACAACCCTTTGGTTGTTGGCTGTCTTATTCCAAACACTCAAGACATCTTCATGCCCACGCACCGAGATAACAGCCCCACAGACTTCTCCCTAAACGATGGCAGAAAAAGCATGTAACTAATGCAATCTGAAACAGGATCAGCGGCTAACAAAAACAGCACTTACATCCGGCACCTCAGGAAATCCCCCCAACAATGAGAGCATGACCTCCTCCCAGTAACGAGATCCCAACAGACCCCTCTTGGGCAGTCTAATGGTCCACCTCCCGCCGTTCGTGTTGTAGGGATCTTCCCACGTCGGCTTGACCCCCTCGCGAAAGAAATGGTAGTCCGTCGTGGCGGGGAGCTCGTGTGGACGCACCAAATAGTTGTATATGGACCAGAATTCCTCGATCGTACGGGCCGTTCCTATGAGCTTGACGGCGTCGGTGAAGGACGCCTTGTCGGTGAGCGACGCCTTGGCATCGCCGTCCAGAGCGGTGTTCCCCTTTTTGCTCCTTCTCATGTAGTAGAATGAGTATCCGGTTTGAAGTGGAGTTCCCTGCATCGTCGCAAAATAAATAGACACGGCGAAGTCACATAGAGACAATTGGTGGAAACCGTTAGCAGCACATTCAATGACAAGCTCCACGATGAAGCCACTAACGGAGGCATCCCCCGCCGACGAAAATGCTTACCCCCATCGTTGATGTAAGGCAGGGTGAATGCGATGGATAATGGGAGTGAATTTGATAGAGCCGGGGCGCTTGGGTGCGGCGGCGGCGGAGTTTGGGCAGAGGGGGGGCGAATGTGGCAAAAAGCGTGCTCTTCGGCGGAAATGGGATTACGCGAGTATCTAGTCGCGAATTATATATTTGGCGATATTTTAGCAACAAAATGAACTAACTAGTATAATACAATGTTGCCAAAATTAGTATCGCTAAAATACATCAGATTACGCCTGCCGAAGTGTGCTCGCTGCGCGCTGCTACATCATACAATAGGTAGCCACTTGCCACTAGCCTCCGCCTGCCTCCGCTAGAGCCTCCGCTAGCCTCCGCTAGCTCATTGGTGCGCTGACAATTGGTAGCTGGCGTCAGCCGCGCCCACCGTCGCCAACGTCGTAACGTCGATGTGCTCGAAGCTCGAGCAGCTTGAGAAGTGTCAGCCAGACTATCCTCCGTCACCTCTCTAGTTCTTGGCTGACCCAGGCTGCCCCCTATCCTTCCTCTTCTCTGTGAAAAAGAGTTGATGCTTGACTTCTAGGTAGCCACTCCAACGATGACCGCGATAGCAATGATTCTTACCTCGTGCATGTTCGTATACCATCATTTACAAATAAGAGCGTGTCATTCGTACACAATTATCACTTGTCGAGGCGTACACTTTGAGCGGTGTTCGTATCCGTTCGAGAGGGCTCTGTCGGATTTCTATCGCGAGAACTTTCATGAGAGCAGGAACAAGAAGTTAGTTCCGTCGCTACCAAATGTTGACGACGGAGAGAGTGATGCAGTTTACATCTTGCGTTCTCATGACGATGACATTCTTGCAGCTATGAGGCTGACTAAGTCAAAAAATGATGGTAGGCTTTGGTCTAGAGGAAAATTGGTTCGCATTACATGGTAGTACAACTTAGACCTGTGGATACCACACATTCCATTGCGCATTAAATAACGTTCTTATTTCATCATGCAGAAGAATACGGGTTTCTACGCTCACTTTGCGTTTCGAGAGAGCACCGAAGGCATGGGCTGGCATCAAGACTGATGGATGAGGCAATTCGAGACTTTGATACCAGCCATTGCTACTGTTTTGCATCGCCTAAACTCGAGGGTTTGTATCAGCACTCGGGCTTTCAAAATACAGCAGGAGAGCATAGCATGGCAACATTGCCAAATTGGCTTGTACAATCTTATAAATCAATGGATGCACGGTGGAGCTCCAAAGGGCTGGGACCTCTCGAACTTTTTGTCAAGTATCCTCTCAGAATACCAGCAAATGCCACGCATATCGTATTGCTTCAGCACCAGTCAGAAATGTCAAAGAAGACAGCAACTGGCTGGCTACTAGACTCTGACAGGTACTTTAAAAGGTTTCCACACTCCAATGAAGATGGCCTCAATCAGAATCTTCAACTGCAACGCTGGGTGTGGAATGGACGTGACGATTCGTCAAGAATCGAGGAGGAAATACAAAATCTGGCAAAGAATAGGACCGTCTTTCTATTGTGGACGGACTCTCCTGGCGAAACCAACGGCTCTGATGAGATTAGCGAAACAGAATGGAAACCAGAGACTTATATCATCATTGACGGGACTTGGCAGCAGGCACGGACTATGTTTCGTAGAACTCCTTCGCTTTGGAAATTGCCTCGAGTATCTCTGGAATCAAATGTGCGCCCATCGACCTACGTACTGCGTGGTGACTATGGATGGAAGGATAGGTTCAGCAGTGACGATAGCGAAAGCAAAAACCTCCTTTGCACGGCCGAAGTAGCAGCGGCTGTCATGGAGAGGTGTGGAGACAGCAAGAGTGCAGAAGCCATATTGGCGAGATTGGACACTTTTCAGAGCTCATTCCAGCATGTTGGCTCTCGTGACAGACGAAGTGATGTCGACGTGTGAATAGTTGCATGGAGCTGTTACACGTGTGGACTTACTGTTCCTTGAGCAATAGGCAATATCAACATCCCAACCAAATATGCCACACTGTCTCGTATCTATGACAAGAAGTGACAAATAAGAAAGCAAGACAAAATGTATTGCAAGATACTTCAGTGTGATATAACCAGGTACCTGTAAGAGCTGGATATTTACAATATTTGATTTACTCTGTTGCATTGTTGTTATGAATCATATTGTGATATATGGAATTCATCTTGGCCCTTCAGGGTGACTGCCTCTTGTTATTCCCTTGTTTTCTCTTGGGCTTCTTTTGTCTATTGTTATTGCCACTTCCTCTCTTTCCTTTGTTGCCCCTCTTGTTGGGCTTTCTGTTGCCGTTTTTCTTCTTACCCCGCTTGCCTCGTTTATTATTTCCCTTTTTGTTCTTGGCCCGATTTGGTACCATTTCCTCCTCCTGCTGATGTTGCTGTAACTGAGCTTTGATTGCGTTCCCCATCCCTGTACTCTCCTGGCCTTTGCTGGGGACCTCAATAACATCTGGCCTTGTGTTCAGGAAGGATGAAGCCATTGAATTCCCACTTGGACCAGGGTTCCGCCGATCTGTTGGTCTTGGTGTCCTGATCTTTGTAGGTCTCCTTGTCGGGGGGCTTTGCACCAGTTCCAGCTCGGATTCTCCTCTTACTATTTCATAATTCGATGTGACCGGGACTAGCTCGTAAGGAGGCGTGGGTGCTGGCACAACGGCTTCAAGTAAAGGCTGGGGGTTGCTTGCAACAGGAGGCCTAGTTGGATTCGGCGTTGGACGCCGCGTGGGGTATGGCGTTGGGTTACCGCTTGGCGGTGGTGTTGGAATACGACTACGCGGTGGTGTTGGGAGCCGTGTTGGGTTGAGACTGGGCAGCGGTGTCGGTGGCCGCGTTGGGTTGCGACTGGGCTGTGGCGTCGGAGGTGGAGTCAACGGCTCATATAGCTTCTCACCCAAAGCTAGACTTGCAACAGGTTCAGTAGGAACTGCTTCTGCAATGACTTGTGTCTGTGCTTCTGTCGAGCACTGAACATGATAGTCAAAATTGCAGATAGACAAGCTTTCATCAAACAAAGTACCTTCCTCGCACGGCAAAATGGGAGACACGAGTGCGCCATCATTGCAGCGATAATAAGAAGTGCAGCCCGGACCCGCCTTGAAGTTCACCAGGCCGGGAGGGCATACGGGTTCATAGTCAAATCCCGAAGCTTCATTTTGCTGACTCAATGCTTCTCCTGCAGTCACAGGGCTCGGGGTAGGAGGCCCAGTTTCAGAACAAGTCACTTGTGATGCATCTTTGCACATTTGCCCAACCTCATCAAATAATTGACCCTCTGGACAATGCACTAGCGTCTCCATGTCTGGATTACCGTTAGTGCATTGGAAGTATGATTTGCAATAATTGAATGACTGGATGCCCCAAAACCATGGGGTTGGGCAACTCATTGTCTTCACTGGAGACATCGTTGGGCCGTCTGCGCTGCCGCCAGCAGATTCAACTCGTGCGAACTGGGCAATGATTTCATTTCCCAGCGGCGTTGCGTAGCCAGAAAACGTTGATTTGTCGTATCTGAACCTCCTGCAATCTAATGATGGATCTTCCAGTTTTGCATGAACTGCATCGATCAATGGGGTGGTGAGATCGTCCATGAGATCACCTGATACCTATTTGTAATGAATCGCAACGAACATGAATTGTGGCACGAATTGTGAACTACATGCAGTGGGTAAGCCGAAAAGAATCATATCATACCGACACGCACCTCCCATATGATGAATCCATTCAGGTCATGATTTTGACAGTACTGGGTCTTATCACATATCGCCTCTTCGTCGTCGTAGGACACCATCCCTCCAACCTCCCGGCCATCTACGACTTTAGGATTGTACGCATACTGCGTCATAGTCATCTCATGGCGGACGCTCTCGAGCTCTCCGAGCTTGTTCACGATGTTAAAGTACTGGGGGCTACCCTCGTCCTGCCACCAAGTCGCCTTGTCGGGCTTGCCGGTGTGCGTCTCGTTGAGATGCTTCGCCCTCTCGAAGCCGCGGCCGTAGAATGGGAGGCCGATGTTGATTTTGGCAGGGTCCGCGCCGCGTTCTACCCAGTTCTTGACGCAGCCATCTATGGAGAACCGTTCCACCTCGGGTGGGCCCCATTCTTGATCGTACAATGGAGCATTCGCCCCTGCAAAACGAGTGAAATGTGATATTTTTCGTGAGCAGAAAGTTGGTCGCCCTGACGCTGGATGCGTGGGCGGGACACTCACCGGTCGTTGGGCTCCACGATCCGAAGAAATCGTACGTCATGAGATTCAGCTCAGACATGTAGCTGGCCGCGACGGGGATGTCGATGTTGTCGATGTGACTCGTACCGCATGGCAGCGCGGCAGTGAGGCCGTAGAACTTGCCGTCCTTCGCGCCAAGCTCGTCGAGCCCGGCGCGCAGGTCGCGCATGAGCCAGTTGTAGGACTCTGTGTCGTCGGGTGTGCCGGAGTGGGCCTCGTAGCCTGGATACTGAAATAAATAGTCGGAGGGGTGATATTGGGCAAGATGAGGGAGTTAGAATGGGGAAGTTTGCAGATGTGGTGAAGTCAAGGTAGCCAGAGAACTACCTCCCAGTCAATGTCAATCCCTTGATACGATCGTAAAAGATCGCGAAATAAATCAGTTAGAGGGATGTCCAGAAGGTCAACGCAGGGCAAAGTTTTCAGCGGGCATCAGCTCACCATCGAACCCGTAGTCCTCGATCAGCTCCACGCACTTCTGCACGAAGAGCGCCCTCGACTCGTCGTTCTTCGCCATGACCGGGAAGGGGTCGCTCAGGCTCCATCCGCCGATGCTCGGCCATATCTCCGCCCCCGCCTGCCTGGCGAGGTATATCAATCCCTTCTCGTAGTGATGGTGCATGCAAACCTTCTTTTGCGGATAATCCCACGAGCAGTACTCCTTGTCGACGCCGTCGACTCCGTTCCAGTTGTACGGGCCGAAGAGGACGTTGGGATCCGCCCAGCTGTCGGTGCCCCACATCTCCCCCTCCTCGTTGATCTGGAAGAAGGCGAAGTTACTGATGGAGTAATGGAGTGGTGGGTATGGTAGGTACATGAAGACAGAACGTCAAGCAAAGGTGTTGACGTGGTGAGAAATTCAAGGACGTAAAAGATGAGCACATCATGTGATCCACAAGAACGCATGGCAGAACTCACACCCTCGTGTACTTCCTGTAATCGAACACCCAAGGCTCCGCCAACTTGTTCCTATCGTACCATTGCCAGCTCGCCCAGTAGGCGATGATAGTCTTCTCGCTCTGAATCTGCTGCTGCTGCTGCTGTCCTCCGCCTCCCTCGCCCGACGAGGACATGGCGGACAATTCTCCCCTGGGCACTATGGTGACCTCGGCGCAATTCCAAAATTGTTCCGGCACCCCGTCGCCATCGGGGGGTATCGCCCCCACCTCGTCGCAGGACTTCAGTCCGGCGCCGACGCTCACCTTTTCCTCCCAATCGGACATGCCGTCGTCGTCGGACATGTTGATGATCCAATCCTCCGGCCAGGGATATTCGGCGTAGCCCGCGTGTTGACATCCGCTGTTCGAGGCGACGTAATACCACTGTATCAATACCAGGTCGCCGGTGACTCCCTCGGGGAGTTGCATCCTGAAATGGAACTTCATGGCCCTTTCGAATCCCCGCTTGGTGGACGTCACCTTGTCGGGATGATGGAACGGCGCCACGTTGGCCCGCTCGGGGAAGTTCTCGTCCTTGGGCGCTCCGTACAGCTCATCGCTGACGAAGGTGAGGGGATGCTCGTCGAAGCACTCCTGCGTGGGACTGATGGTCGTGAAGGGTATGGGACAGACCTTGAATACGAAGTGCCCCTTGTGGTGCGCGCTCAGGACGACCTCCACGTCGATCACCTGCCCCTCCTCGTAGGTGCTCTGGGGGTTGGCGGGCATGGGATCCCCGAAGGCGTTCTTCGGGAAGTCGTAATTCCGCTCGAAGCCCTCCCCCTGGCCGGGGTGCATGACGCCGCATCGCGCCAGCGTTCCGCCGCGGTTGAGGCACGTGGGACAGTCTTCGGGGAGGGGGTCGGAGTCGGTCTCTCCGTGGTAGAGCCGGTCCTCGAAGGCGACCAAGTTTCTGGACCGGGGGGTGGAGAGGAAGCCGTGGCCGGAGACCAAAACATTATTTTGTGAAGGGAGGACCAGGAGGAGGAGGGTTATTATAAATGACGTCATCGACAGGCGTGCCCCAAGCAGGGACCTGCAAATAGTTGCGATGCTTGCATTGTAAATAGTGGTGCTTGGCGGTGAGGTGTGCCCCCTGTGATCTCCGAGCTCCAACTCTTCTTCGAGTCCACCTGCGTCCGTCGCCGCGCGCTTATCCGTCCGTCCCAGTCTCTCGCTCTGCCGCCGTGCCGCACTTGTTCACTCGCTCGTCTCTTCCCTACGACGTCCTCTCGAGGCTATGGTCCTTGTCATGGGTCGCCTACGGGGGTGGACAGGGCATTTGGTGCGTCCATATGTGGCGGCCATGGCCATGGTTCATCTCCGCCGGTCGTCGCCGCAGGTCGCGCGTCGCGTCGCGTCGCGTCGGCCTTGCTTCGTACATAGTTTCGCCCTTGCTTCGCTTCGCCCGTGCTTGGCCCCTGTTTTAGTTGGTGCCCCGCCCCCGGCCGCCCCCGTTGCTGCGCTTGGCTTGGCCAGAGGACAAAGCTAGGACATGAAGAAGCTCTTGGAAGAAGACCACGATCTGCTAAGGGCTGTGCAATGAGGAGTTTTGTCACAGCAAGATAAATATATCGCAGTAGCGAGCGGTTCCTACCATCTGCGCTGCCATCTGCATTTCTACTCTGGAAATAATATTATAAATGATACGACAGCTCCAACCTTGTCTCTACAGACACTTATATCTGTCTCTAAACGTCGTCGCTCGAGAACCGCATACGATCCACATACAACATGGCTGATATATGACTTGCCCAACCTTCTCATCGTCCGGTAATTTTACCTAGCTCCAGCAAAAGATGAAAGCGTGTAGGGAAGAGTCCAGAATCTCAAAATCGGGACTGATGTCCATCGATGCGAACATTCCTCTGGGTACTCCCCCCGTTGCAAACGATATCGATGAAGGACGAAAATGGCACCCCATTTTTGGCGCGGACGCAAAGTAACGGTCCAAATAAAATCCGCTTCGTTGATTTGGCGCGCCCTCGTCAATGACAATGTTGTTTCACCCCATCATCTCACATGGGAAATGGCGAACCCGCGTGTCGACGATGGCGGCAAGGATGGCGGCTAGCTCCGTCGCCGCCTCTCGCTCGCGTGATGGATGGCGCTACATCGATCGTCGACGGCTCCGACCGCCACCGCATACGATCGAGAGGTGTAACGATCGATCCGAAAGATCGACGGAGAGAGGAGGGACCCATCATTTCGACAACGGGGCCTCCCTCTCACGATCCCGGCTATCATTGTACATCCATCTCCGTCCGTCTCAATAGATCCACCCATCTTCCACGATCCACTCCGTTCATCTCCACCTCCCGCCCGCTTCCGATCTCCGTTCGAAGCCTCTCCGTCTCCTTCTCGTCTTCTTGCCTCGTCGTCGTCTAGTCCGTCGTTCGCCATCCATCCATCTCCATCATGCCCAAGTCGTCGCGCCAGCAATCCGTCTGCAAGCGAACCCGCAGCAAGGCCACCAAGCAGACCTCGCTTCTCGACTACGAGGCCCCCAAGAGGCAGCGACGCCAGCAGTCGAGGCCGGTGGCGATTCCGTCCGAGGCTCCGGCGGCGGCGGCTGCCAGTACCACGGCTGCCGCGGCTACTAGTAGTACCAATGCACCTTCGAAGCCCGAGGCCGAGGCCGTCGTCGCCGCCTCTACGAGGCCGACCAGGTCCCAAGCCGACGACGGAGACGCAAGGCCCGATGATGCCTCGAAGAAGAAGAAGAAGAAGCGATCGTCGTCCGGCATACCCAAGGTCGTCAGGTCGTCCCGCAGGCT
>JALLBE010001235.1:0-11249 GCA_036939795.1 Thalassiosira mediterranea | reverse complement strand
ACCAGCAAGCCACCAGCAGCCCACCAACTCAGATCTAAAATCTAAAACTTTCACATCGATTTGGATTTGGGAAACCTCTTGACGGAAGTTCCCTCTCTGACTTGGGAGGACTCTCTCATGGTTGGAGGAGGTTGAAACACAGTTGAAGGCTCTCTCACATGTTACTCACATGGCTGAGTACCTATGGACCTACCTACCTGTGTGCAATACTGTAGAGAGTCCCGACGCACACACACAAACACAAAAAGCCAAAAAAGTCGTAAAAAAAGGGCCACAGATGCATTCATCGTCCATCCGAACAGCTCCAACAAGCACCCCAGATGCGAAGACAAGCACAACAACCAACAACAACATTGTTTGGCATTCCAACCGCCCATCCGATCGATGAACCTAATGATTGAATTAAATTAAAATGATCACTTCATTGATGAGCAACACCTTTATTTTAATGCTAGTTCAGCTACTGATACTGACAAACCCCCGTTGTGTGCTGTGCCAAGTGCCAACGGCCGGATTTAATCCCAGAACTTTTTGGTTGGTCTGTCCGTCGCAAACTGGTGGGATTGTGGCGGGAAGACGGGCACCAAAATAACACCTCAAGAGAGGGCATCAAAGAAACCTATCTCAGGAAATGTGCACTGTAAATGTAATCGTGATCCCTGCCCATGGCATCCTTGGCCATTACATAGATACTGGTGCTAGTGTCTGTCTCCATGTGTCGTACGTCCCGGGATGTTAAAAAAAACGCCCCAGAACGCAAACACCATAGTTACGAAAGAAATAATTCTTTCAACACACAAATACAAGACACATTTGCCATTTAATATACCTATTTTAGAACACAATTCATTACGAAGCCGTTTGCATATATTTATTTTGTGTCGAGATACGATCGTCTAAAAGGGGGCCAAAAAGTGCGTCCCAGAATGCATTTTTCATTCTGGGACGCACTTTTGGAGATGGACACTAGGGTATGTAGTATAGTATGGAATCGAGAGCAGAAAATTATTTACATTTACAGTGCTATTAGATTTGGTACCATATACACCTACCCAAATATCTGTCTTCTATGCCAATCATTCACGGTTGTTTTGTTATTCAATTTCAATCAATTGCAATTTAAATCCAATGAAGCCAATTCTGAGTTCCTTATCATAATTCAGTGTCTCTCAATTATTCTGCTCCTAATTCAGTGTCTCTCAATTATTCTGCTCCTTATGCCCTCGAAGCCTCTAAAGTTCTCATTAACAGCATACCAGGTATGGTCGCATACATGCGACCACTTCGCTACTAGTAGTACTAGTACTAGCTTCACGTGTGCTTAGCTAGCTTCGCAAATTTTTGGACCCAGGTAGCATATGGCACGACTATGGAAAGCTGAAGAACTGGGTGTGTGTGCGTTCATGAAGCTTGCGGGGGCGCCGAAGCCAGCAGTCGATTGGCTGGATCTTTTTCAATCACCGAGCAAAAAAACTGCCCAAAATCGATGGTGATGAGCCTGTTCGGAGGCCATAGTGAGTACGCAGTGGCACCGCAGCCTCACCCAAGGGCACTCCTAATAGCCCTAGTATGGTGTGGAATCCTCTTGAGGCCCTCGGAGGCTTGGTAGCATTGATCTATGGCCATCAAAAAGCCACATCGACGCCAACCTCATGGACACTATGCGTGTAGGTATTGTAAAATATATAAGGTGACGGGCGACCCATACATGATCTTTGGTGTAGTTTGATCCCGCAAAATCATGTATGAATTCCTAAAGGGCGACCTGTAGGATCGGACCCATCAGCTGCGATCGACTGCAACCACACATCGCACGTGCCCTACCTATGCACTACCTCCTATGACTGTGTTCGATTTTCAGTGATGAAACACTTCACGTGCTTCGTGAGTGAGCGCATAAATATCCGGAAGTGGTCATAGCGAAGCGGCGGCGGCGGCGGCGACCTACCTACTGGCGCGAGATCGAGGGCATCTGATGGGCTGCGCTCACTCGATGGGGACGGAGCGATGCGCCCGCTGGGCGATACGTTCTGGGCGCCCCTAGCCCCAAGTTGCCAGTTTTGTCACGGTCTACCTACGTTCGATTTTGTGGAGCGATATCATGATGCCTCGCTGTTCAAGTAATGATCTCCGATCCCGATGAATGCAGGTATGGTGAATACGGCGCAGCCCGCAGCTCATCATTCGTCACGGCCGACAACTCGCATATGTGGAGAGGTAACGTAAGTACAACCGTCTTGCCCATCATCTCACCTAAAAGACCTCAACTCCGCGAAGAACACGGGAGGAGGAGGATCTGCGCGCAGCAAAGTGATGATAATTCATCCATATCTATATCACGACGGTCTTTTGAGTTTCGTCCTTTCCAAAAGGCATCCACATCGGGTCCAAAAGGGATTGTGATGTGAGGTGTCGGAGAGCGCACGGCGTGAAACGAACGTGGTCTAACCTTTTCTGATTGCTGCTACACCATACTTCTATTGTTTTGCTAGAGTGACACCGTGTGGGCTGGTTTCTTGAGTTGCTCTTGGTGCAAGACTCTGACTTCTTTTGCATTGTCTATTACCACCTCCAGACAGGCGGATGCATGAATTTAAGGCTTTAACGGTGAGTGTCCTCGTGAGTGCAACCCCCTAATGATGGATTAGGTTCCCTTGCATGTGATGAATGAAAAACACCAAAATATCTGACACCTCTAATGCTAGGCACTTCCCACTGTGGAAGTTTGTCGATGATCTGAGTGCTTCTCTGATGCAATTGGAATTGACCTGATGTGTGATCTGCCCATTACGGTATCCTTATTACTGTATCTGACTCATTGTGTTGTCTTGTCCTCTCATTATGCAGCATGGCAAAAGGCAAAGTATGCCGAGTCTGATCCATTGGCCATTACTTCAATAGATATGGTATTATCTGTTAGGGGCACATTTAACAGCTGTCGACGGAGACAGCACTGGTGGCATGCTGTTGATGGTATCTAGCCTACGATTGATGTCATTCCATATTACTCAAGCACTATGGCTTGATTGGGGTGTCAGTATCAATTGGCAGGAACTTTGTCCCAATGACTGGACAAGAGGCGATAGGCAGTCTCATTCTGTTCCATGGATATGTGTGTTATTGAGGTAAGTCCACTTGACGCATCCATCACCCGACACGGCAGAGAGGGGCGGATTTGCAGCAAAGTGATGATAATTCATCCATATCTATATCACGACGGTCTTTTGAGTTCCGTCCTTTCCAAAAGGCATCCACGTCGCGTCCAAAAGGGATTTCGATGTGAGGTGTCGGAGAGCGCACGGCGTGAAACGAACGTGGTCTAACCTTTTCTGATTGCTGCTGCCCTTCATAAGTATGATTCTCGCGGTACCTTTCTGGGATAGCCATTCGTGTCAATGTGCACTGGTCTAACACATTATTTTTGTCTCATATCATCTGCACATCACATCATTTCCCTGGTAGATAGGGGGCATGCTAGTATGTACAGACACCAACTACATGACCAAACCTTGCGAGAAACAAACGGTGAGTCACTGAGGTTGCCCCAGTCTACGAATCGGCCCTGTGATGCATGTGAAGAATGAAAAACACCAAAATATCTGACACCTCTAATGCTAGGCACTTCCCAACGTGGAAGTTTGTCGATGATCTGAGTGCTTCTCTGATGCAACGCCAAATGATGATTCTGTTCGTTCTGCATTATTTCTCTCTCATTGCCATTTCTGACTCCGTCCATGTTCTCGTCCTCTCACTCAGTTCGACGATGTGAAATATGGTAGGTTGAGGATTGGCTGGTGTAAGATGCACGACAGTCACAGAGAGCACTGTAATTATATCACAGTTTAAACAAGAGGTTAATTTATCAATCACATAACCAGCGAACAACAGATCTTTCCCAGAAGTGGCTTACAGGGTAGAACCTCACAAATCGAGTTATTCATCCCCAGTGCCCCTATGACCAAATTCTGGGTACCATCTGTCTATCACACCTCCGGGCTGGTACCTTCTATGATATCTAATCTTGTGCAAAGGTCCGTGGCGCCTTTCGCGATGCGCTCCACAATCCTCAGGAAGGATGTACTCTAGATAGTTCAATCTACTGCTGATCAAACGGTTGCATTGGAAGCTCCTGACGCTGGCGAAGATTTCAACACATACTATGGCATGCACATCGACATTGCAGTAATCTTCGATATTGACTTCAATGCAGTCATCTTCGATATCGGCTCCAACCAGGAATTCATCTTGGATTTTGTCTCTGAGCCCTTGGAAACATTGCACAGTGGCGTAGTTCTCTCTCTCGAAAACTACACAATGACTGCCCCACAATCTTTTAGGCCATATCTCCAAGTCCCATAAGACAAGCCTTTACTTCGATGGCGAGAGAACCCATCTCTCTGTTACTACACTGTCATCTGGATTGTCTTGGCGAGGAGGGGCTGGGGTGGTGGCAGGGCGTTCGGTTTCTTCATTTCTGCCACTTGCGACAATACTGCCAGATGGATCAGCGTACCCTGTCCCAGTTGGTGAGGTAGATGTATCAAAACCTGGGTACGCTGCTTCAGATCTGTTTTAGATCTTCCATAAATGTGTTTTGGTCTGTGTCATTTGTTAGACTAAAGCTATCCCGGCAGAAGACAGGGCTGGTTACATTGGATGGACGTCGCCATCCATACATAGCGGATTTGCTAGTATGATTGCTGGGCCCGTCAAAGTTCGATTGGGGCATAATTAGTGAAGATGGGTAGCGGGTAGCGGTTTGGAATAGTGAAGGAACCTAATCTGTATTGTATATTAGGGTAACAGAATGTGCCACAAACTTGACGATGCCGAAGAGAGAATGATGACATGAAGATTTGGTGTCAATGTTCAGAGTCATAGCTCAAATAGAGTCACAGTTCGGTCATACTCCAGTTTTTTCATGAAGATGGATCCCAATTCCCAAAGATACTCTAAGGACCTTTCCAACTATTCCATTGAGTCATAATGCACAATGATGATTTATTCTAGCAAATAGATGGTTTTCAGCGCCTATCTCTTAGGCACTGCCTTGTGGCTACTGTTCAACACAGCGCTGAGGGTGTCCACGGCCTCTTTCTCAACTTCCGGTAGGTCTGAGAAATTGTATGGATCTGATGTCACCCTTGCAAAAGCCGAGTCGAGTCGCTGTCGCAACACCACCAATGATGATGCTATTTCAGGCTCACAAAGGAATACCAGCCAATCGTCCAATGATAGAATCGCTTTCTGAATTGTGGATCCCGTGGCAGCACCGGCTACTTCAGCAGGAGCAAAGTGGATTGGCCGCACGTGAAGCTGCCCGCATAGGAGCAGCAATGGGAGGGGCGACACAACATGTGTCGTGTGTTCCATGGTGAACATGGCCTTCCCTTTCACCAACTCGCCGAATACCACAAACTCTGCCTGGTTAGCAGCTACCTGGCACTTGGAGCTCAATGGTTGTGATTTCACTGCATTAACACTGCTGAGGTGCATCTTTGCTTTCCTGTTTGTCATCGTGGAAAAGTTCACGTCTCCCTGGCGTCTGTAAGCAACATTTGGGTACAGACCAGCGCAGATTGATGCCTGAAGAAAAGCTGGATTAAAGTCACCATTTCTGTTGTGATAGCCCTGCTGGGATGACGGAGGGAAGCCGAGACCTTCCAATTCACGGGACACATTCTTCCGCAGATCAGATATCATGTTCAGCGAAGAGAAGTTTAGGAAGTTTTGCCTGCACCATCCAGCCAGAGCCCCCATGCCACGCTTGAAGAGGACGTCGCGGTTCCGAAGAACATTGAGGCTTGTAATCTGGTCACTCTCAGAGCCCTCACTCAACCTCACCTTCGCCATGTCAGATGACTTACGCAAGGAAGGGGGTGGAATTGCAAACGGTGATTTATATGACATGGCAACTGCCATGGATGACGACGCCCTTGTACATCCAATCAAATGGCTCATGATGACCATCTTTCCAACGCCTGGAATTGTTTCAATCGATTTTTCTGAGGAGTTGGATCGAGAGTGGTAGTGAAGAGGCATTCATCACAAAAACTCACGTGGCTCTAGGCTCAGCGCAGAGAGACAAACACCCAAATCTGTAAGCTCATTTGTTTCCTCATCCATTGCACCTAGCTCACATAGCAGTTCAAGCGCGTTCTGAATAGATTTACTGTTCGGCGAATGAAGACGTTGGTTAGGGCATGTTGTTTGCAGACAATCTGTTTATATTCAAGCGTCTTACGAATGTGGAGGAGTCATTGCCTTGGACAAAAATGCAGGGATCCCATCAGGGTCATCTGGCCCGCCAGGAGCAAGCCTCAGCTATGACACAGAATGATAGAGGATGGTCAAAGATTGAGAGCATCAGTTTGACCAGGTCAAAACTGCCCAACAACAGAAAAATGGCACATATTCTCACCCTTCTACACTGAAGACATATTTCTTCTAATGGCGTGCGGATCAGCTCACTCTCAACGAATGGTCGCATAGACGCATGTCTCTGCCTAGAGAACAGGTGGAAGCAAACACCAGCCTTGCACCGCCCTATGAATTGAGCAACCAGACACATGAATCTAGAATGGAGAGGATGGTGTTCAAAAAGGGTCTTATACATAGAAAAGTTACCTGCTCTCCCCTTCCTTTGTTTTGCGCTTGCCCTACTAATCCATGACTCCTGGAGGGTACTCGTCTTCAGGTGGGGGTCATAACTTTTCTCTTTGGCCCGGCCAGTGTCGATCACAAACGCAACATCTTCAATGGTAAGCGATGTCTCTGAAGGGTGGGAATGGACGCATGTTTGGCAGTGAGAAGTGGAGGGTCAGATGAGACAGATTGAAGGCAACAATGAAGAGGGAGCGTATGAAATTAGCTTGAATAGGACATCTCCATCTTGTACCCATTTTCCAGCAGCAGGAGGACAATGGCAATCAAGGCAGCCCGCTGGCGCGTCAGTACTTACCCGCGATATTCGTCGCCAAAATTATTTTGCGTACACCTTTCGGGGGGCGAACGAACACCTTCCGCTGCTCCTTGCTCGGCACACCACTGTGTAGGGGATGAACCACAAATTGCGAGCTATCGCTGAATGGTGGGGTAGCTTCAAGTAGCATCGAAAACTCGGAAATGTCCGCCCAGCCCGAGAAGAACACCAGCACGGCACCATCGCCATACGATGACTTGATGATGTAGCGTAGCAGTGCCAGAGTCAGGTCATAGTTGGTCTCCTCGTCATCGTACATGGTCTGATACCTCGTCAACATCTCTCCCTCGGTCAGGCTCGGCTTATTCGAGGGAGCAGCAGTGTCTGTGCCAAATGGAGACTCGCCATCCCACTTCCCGCCTATGAGACCAACATCCTCCCCATCATCATAATCTTCGAATTCGTCTTCCATAATGATATCCAATGCACTATTCTCACTCACATCGTCCTCTGTGGCTTCTTTCTCTTCGGATGCCGACGCGGCAGCGGCAGCGAGGTCAAATCCAATAACAGATGACACATCCACGGATTTGACCTTCTCCTCCAGCTCCAGCATTGACATGCTTCCACCTCCGTCACACAAGGCAACATGAGTGCCAAACTCTTCTGCACTGGCAAAGCCTGACTGGCCGCACATGACGCACGAAAGTGAGTTCTCCATTTGGAGCAAAGACGGCTCAGCGTCAGACGCGGTCGATCTCCTCCCCTTGACCTTGCCCTTGCCACCCGTGGACCCTTTTGTGGGCCCATCTGCCTTCCCGGGACCGCTTAGTAGAGACATGAGATCATTCTCTATCTGCGCCATGTCTGGGGCCTCCCCGAGGGCATCACTGACGAAACCTGTCATGGAGAGGACATCTTCCATGAAGAACTTGATGGGGGTGAGAAAAATGCCATCACATCAATTCATGACCGTTTTCCAAGAGATTTCACTCACTTCCTGCACTGGAAACGTTCTGCCTGGGATGTTGATCTCGACAGGCATCGCCGCCCCGTCATCTCCCCAGTCATCGTCCTCGGCGGACCTGCTGTGCGATGTCACCTGGTGATCTTCATCATTCTTCTCATCACCTCTGGATCTGCCACTCATCTCGCGCTCCTCCCTTTTCTTTTGCGCACGCCTCCTCCCAACGCCCCGCCAGTATTCTGCCAGGTCCCTCGTGGGCATAGTAGCACTCATCAACACCAGCTGCAGGTCGTCCCGTTCCTCCAAGAGATCCTGCAGTGCAATCATCAGGAACTCAGTGTTGCGGTCACGCTCGTGTATCTCATCCATGATAATGTGCGTGTACTCGCCCAGCCGCCGGACGCCGTCGCGGTCACCCTCAATCTCATCATCTTCGTCGTCTGGGCGCAGCCGCTTCATGAGCACGCCAGGAGTGCAGAACAGGAGCTGCGTCTTGTTCGAGACACAGCTCTCCAGCCGGACCGAGTATCCTACCGTTGCCCCCGCAGATTCGCATCGCTCGGATGCAACGCGCTCGGCGACTGAAATGGCGGAGATGCGACGGGGCTGCGTCACCAGAATGTTCGCCGAGGGACCAATTATTGGGTCATCCAGTAGGAACTGAGGCACCTGAGTTGATTTCCTTTGATGTTGAACATCAAATAACAAATGATTGGAGCGTTTGAGCATAACGTTGATTCATGGTTGTGAAACGCATAAAATGTGAGAATCCATGAGAGGAGAAATGAATAAGTGCACCATCCGATATCACAATCCATGTTGAAGCACGTATCGTAAATAATCATTCAAGCAACATGGGCTTGAAATCGTAGAGCAGCAAATAGAGTGCACCGTTCGCCCACCCTCAGCTTGAGTGGCACACAAGTCTCAAAAAGCCATGCTCGCGAGTATGCTCGCGAGCATCACGTGGCATGTAGTGTAGACTCAAGCCTGGAGACATGCCGCACCCAATTCTATAAATCTGGAGCCTGCGCATCAATTGCCTACGCCAAAATATCAACAATCGAACACAACACGACACAAACTCGAATGCGATGCACGCACGGCACGCGCTTGCAACCAAAAACACGGAGAGTCGATGTGCGAGAAAAGATACAACGTACAATCACAGAGCAAAAAACAACTACTCACCCGCACCCCGTATCTCCTGTGAGGATGACGACCCTATTCCCCCCGTCCCTCAGCACCTCGCATATGTCCTTGGCATAATCGAACGCCGGCAATCGTCTCCTCTGCGCCATCATCTGCTT
Source organism: Thalassiosira mediterranea (assembly GCA_036939795.1). Classification (NCBI taxonomy): domain Eukaryota; phylum Bacillariophyta; class Thalassiosirophyceae; order Thalassiosirales; family Thalassiosiraceae; genus Thalassiosira; species Thalassiosira mediterranea. The sequence continues at coordinate 2,050 of JALLBE010001235.1, read as the reverse complement.
GTATTGCTTGTGCGATCGCATCCCCCCCTGCGCCCTTTCGTGATTTTGCATCTGTCGCCGCACGTCCCTCTCGTGCCTTTGCTTCAGGTGTTTCCTGCGTTGCTCTCGTTCGGATGCATTCGTCCTGCCGTAGGAGCTCGTGGCCGGGGCAACATCCGCCCCGGAATCTTGCTCGGCTCGTGATTCTGGTTCCAAAATAAAATCGTCCCTATCCTCCTGGTCTTTGGCGAGAAGCGAGCTCCCCGTCTCCCTGCCCTCCATCTCCTCCTCCCTCGAGGGAGGGAACTTCGCCAAGTACTTCCTCAGCGCCTCCTCCCCCTTCCTGCCCACGTCGATCCTGGGAACTTGGGCGTACTCCGCCTCCGTCGGCAACTTGGGCCCACCATCGTCGTCGTCCTTCTCCTTTTTCTTCTTTCCTTTGCCCTTGCCACCATTATTACCGTTTTCGTTCGGGTCGATGCTCCCCATCAAGTTGCCCAATCCCCCGGAGCCTCCCAGGCTCGCGACCTTGCTGATGACCACCTTTCTCTCCTCCCCCTTGCCGTAACTCTTGGACTTGAGCCCCAGCTTCCTGCTCATCTCGTGTACGAATTTTCTCTGGGTATTGGTCAAATCTGCCGGCAGGGTCATGGAGTCACGCGAGTCATCTTCCCGCAAGGCCGTGAGCAATTGCGTCAGCTGGATTCGGTATTCTTCCGAGACCGTGTGGGAATCGGCACCCTTCTCGCCATCCCGCTTCGTAGATGGCTGCTGACGACGACTACCCGGCCTCTGGGATCCGTAGTCGGTGCGCTCACGCGGGGTGGACGATCGGCTCGAAGGACGAGAAGAAGTCGAATCTTCTCCTCGAGGCTTCGTGGGAGCGCTGCTGTGACGCTGCGATCGTCCGCGGCCTCGACCGCCGCGACCGCCGCCGGACCCACCACTCCGTCCACCGCCACGAGCTCCACCTCCACCGCCACGACCTCTGCCGCCGCCCCGGCCCCTCGAACGGCCGCCGCCGGATCCTCCGGGTGCTCCCCCGCCGCTCATGATGGGCCACGCACGTGATGTGCCATCACTCCGCGGTAGCCCACTTTCTAGGCCTCGGCAAAATCGAAGATAATTCGATAATCTCCCTGTTAATCAACGTGGAAATAATTAAAATAGGTATATTTAGGGTTTATTTATTATCATTTTGTTAACACTGTGGCTGCAAGCTTCGCGATGAATAACAAAATGCCCCGTTTATTGTTGTATCAGTGGTTGTATTTTATGCCAGGCATAGTTGTGGCGGCTGCATAGCACCCTGCACCCTGCCTCATCCTCATTGTGAGCATTCAGGGTTACGGAAAAGCACTTCATTTGAATTGGTTTGTTTGCAAAGGTTTTCCTAGTTTTAGATAGTAGAATCTCGTGCGTAAGAATCATAATTTCCACTTTCATCCAACGCAAAGTACTTCCTTACTTTGCTCTGAGCAGAAGCTCAGAGTTTATCCGACTCATTGATTCTACATGGCCAGTTGACTACTACGACTGTGACAACACAACTTCGGACGGGCATCTTTAGCATTCGACGCGGACCTCCTTCGAGATTTGACTTCTCGCTTCATCGTTCGGCGCAGGCTTCACACGGCTCTTCATCCATCTTTCATCTTTCGATTCATCGCTTCGAGCGCTCGAAACATCATTTTAAAACCAGATCTCTTCGATCGATCCAGCCACTCTCTTCAGCAGAACGTACCCTTCGTACATCTTCCATTCCTGTTCTTGACCTTCGGCAACCATGGCGCACCTCACGACGACGAATCCGTACTCGCAATGGCACTCTCCTGCTTCCAAGGAATTCATGAGCCTTCGGGACGCGGCGATTAACAACTTCAAGCCGACTCGGACTTTCGAACTTTCGGGCGGAGACGCGGCGGAGTTCGTTTCGATGCTCGAGGACTGCGGACATCGCTATGGCTTTCTCGGACTGACTTCTCGCGTGGCGACTAATTGTCAGATCGATCCAGTGGATCCCAACAACATCACGCTTCTCGACGTGCAAGACATTCTCAACACCTTCGGC
>JALLBE010001234.1:0-11245 GCA_036939795.1 Thalassiosira mediterranea | reverse complement strand
GTACACATTAGCTCTCTTGCGCGAGTTTTTTCGATTTTGCTAATGTGTACATTGGACACATTAGCCGTACCTAGGGGGCTATGGTAACATCCATAGGATAGGTGCAATAGGTACAACAAAGAAGTTGCAACCGTGTGTTGCAACATTTTAGGGTCGGTCTGCCGTGACAATATATCGTACAATACAATAGACAATAGTCGCTGATTGATGGATCGCGGGCAGCTTGGATCGATGGCTCATCACTGATAGATAGACACCTGTTGCACGACCTGTTGCATCGCGCGCTACACAATTCAATCACAATCAATTAGACCATTGCGTGGAAGATTGCATCTTGCGTCTGAAATTGTATTACCCACCAAGAGACAAAAAATAACACTGGCGACACCGGGGGCTACGATACCCTATGCCTGGCCAAACACACGCACATGGCACAATTCTCCAGGATCGTCTCGTCGTCACTGGCGAGGAACGCGGCTCCTCGGCAATGATGAAGGACCCGGCCGCCGCACCGTCACAATTCACTGAAGGGGACGGGCCATCAACGAGCAGCGACGACACCACTGCCCCCATGGCCAACGGCGAGAGGGACCGCGCCCACGGAGACGAAGTCGACGACGAGGCCGCACCGCTGATAGACGAATACGACGTCGAGGACGACGACAAGTCCGAGCACTCAAGCGAAAAATTCGAGCTCGCCGACCTCGCCGGCATAATCGAGGCTCACTCCTCCCGCGACGCCATGGCCTACGCCGACGACGACCCCATCGGCCTCGACGACGCGCTGGGCCTCAGGAGGAGGAGGGGCTCCATCGGCTTCTCCCACATCTCGCGGACCGCCAAGATGGCGATGGAGGCGAGGAACGAGGAGGTGGCCCGCCGCCTGGCGGGATCGACCGACAAGAAGATGGGCGACGACCACAAAAAAAGCGACTCCGGCGACTCCAACGGCGCGTCCGACGACGCGGCCAAGAAGTGGACCGCGGAGCAGCGCGTCCCGCCCCGCATCCTGTCGGTGGACGAGGACGTCGCCCGCGTGGACGCCCTCCTCAACCGCACCTGCCTCCCTGTCCTGCTGTCGTGGCTCGGCCTGATATTGCTGGCGTACTACATCGTCCCGCCGGAGTGCATAGTGAGATACGAGGGGACGGAGCGCAACGCGGCCCTCGTGGAATTTTCCATACTGGCCACGGCCGTGACGACGAAGCACTTCCCGCTGCTGTGGGATCTCAACTTCGTCGAGCCGAGCCCCGGGGGCGCGGCCGTGAAGAAGAAGTCGCGGGGATCCCTGATGGGCGGGACCCAAATCTCGGGGGTTTTGGCGGGGGGGATACTCACGCAGTTCATTGCGCTAGCGTCGGCGGGGATCATGATATTGTTCCCCGTGCCGGTGATGATAGATCCCATACTGGGGTGCAAGGTGCACCTCATCAGGTGGTGCGAGTGGTCTCCGCTGGCAGGATTTATGACGCTTATGACAGAGTGCATCGACGCCCCGGTGTACGACGGGGAGAAATTGACCCAGGACTGGGACAAGAAGATTTTTGTGTCAGTCATGGCGTCCCTGTCGACAGTGTGCGGCTACTTCTTCCCATTCTGCAAAGATCTCTGGCTCTGGTCCACTGTCATGATTGTGAGCTGCATCACTTATTCCACCATAATATTCCGCTACTACGAGAAGCGGCGGCAGTTCCGGAACTGCGTCTGGAGAGGCGGGGGCAGCGTTGATGAAATGGAGCTCTACTCGAGAGCCCGGATGTCCATGGCGCTGCTGGGCGTGTGCGCAGTCGTCTGGACGCTGATAACTGTCAACTACTTCGTGATGTCAGCCGGCCACCTTTTCCTCTCGGAGAGGTGGGCGGTCCTGCATGACCCGTCAGCGACCATGGTGGGTGAGTGCTTCATGGACCTCCTCGCCAAGTGCCTGTATATGGCGCTCATCATCGAGGCGCACCAGGCCGCTTTCGACGAGGCCAAGCGCGCCAACCGGCGCCTGGCCGAGCTCAGGAACACCATGAGCGTTGTTTGGGAAAACTCGTCAGACACGATCGCTATCTCGGTGAAGAAGCTGTCAGGGAACACAACGTCCATGGTCAGCCCAACCTACTTCCGCCCCGCCCTCGTCGCCAGGCAGGGCAGCAATGGCAGCGCCGCTGTCGCGCGGGAGGAATTCGAGGACATAAGCGCCATCATACTCGAGCACAGCGACCTTGACCTGGGGGTGAAAAGAGAGTCCATCACCGATATTTCCAAGGTCGTGGAGGAAGAGCTCCCGGACGTGGGCATGAAGATTGTGAGGAAGGCCAACTTTGCCAGGGTGGACCTGCACAACGCGAACGAGAGCGAGCCTTTCGAGTACCTGGGACGCAAGAGGGACTCGCTCATGTCGCCGGTGGTCGCGTTCACCGACATGATGGCGCGCGCGTGGCAGAGCAAGTCGGAGGAGATGGTGTTTGAGCACGATGCTATTTTCGAGGACGGCATGACTCGGACAAAGTACGAGGTGAAGGTGACTCGATTAGAGGAAAACGCGCTGGTGGTGGTCGTGAGGAATGTCTCAGAGCGGTACCGCCGATTCGAGGCGGAGAAGCGCTTCGTCTTTGAGACAACTGCGAGGCAAAAGGATGCAGAGGCCAACAGGTTCACGCGGCATGAGGTCAAGAACGGCCTGCTGGCGGCGATTGAGATCTGCGGTAACATTCGGGAACAGCTGTCGGACGAAGTCGGGCACAGACTGAAAGACTCTAGTACGAGCCTTCGCGACTCCGCCTCCTTTGACCTTAGTCATGCGTCTGACGAAAATGGGGCGGCTGGGCGCATGGAAAATGTGGCTGAATTGGATAGGACATTGCATGAAGTGTTGAACATAGTCCTGGCAGAGACAGTGCGTATTTGATATCGTTGTTTTTGTCTTTATTTTTGTATCCCCCCTCATGATTTAATTCTCATGGCCTAATCTACAGATGGCGAGAGATGTCATTCACGAAATGTATGTGCCGCGATTGGAACGCATAGACGTGAATCGTATACTGACTCAAACGAGAGGGTACAGGGCGACTGTTGGCCAGTTTGCCTTAGTGTGCAGACCCTCTCCTCTGCCAATACTGCTGTCAGATCAGGGACTGTTCAAGTGCATCCACAGCAATGCAGTCAGAAATGCCATCAAATATGGCAAGCCTGGGGGCAAAATCACCACGGAGGCCACATACAATTCCGAGAAGGGCGAGTTCATGATGAGGGTCATAAACCTGCCTGGGCCGGGCCACGATAAGCTGGTAGCCATGGGCGAGCGCGCCAGCGATCTGGTCTTCTCCCATGGCACCCGTCTCCACAAGGATTCGGACATGGGCAAGCGGTCGTATTCAGCGGGCGATGGGGCTTGGATAGTCAGAAAATGTGCAACTATTCTGCGAGGAAGCGTTTCGATCAGCTTTGAAGCTGACAGGACTGTGTTCGAGTTTCAGGCTCCCGTTAAAGTTCACGATGCCATGTCAACTGATGCCGATCAATTCCACCTTCCCCATGGAGTGTGGGGCATTGGAATCGACGATTCGAAGATTCAACGGAAGTTATTACGGCGCATTTTCCTACATGCTGGCGTCCATGAACACCACCAAATCATTCTGGGGCATAAACCAGAGGAAATTGCCAATTTTGTTGACTTCGTTGTCGATTTTGTGAACAGTCACCCCTGCGATCGATTCTTCCTGATAGCAGATGAAAACTTGGAGATGGATGGTGATACATCTGGCCATGAAACTGTGTCGGGGTCTGAATGCATCAAACAGATCCGCAACTCACTGAGCCCTGAAAAGGAGAAGATGATTTTGGCATTGGTAAGGTCAGCAAATGACTCTCCTCAAGATTTGGCTCTGTACACGTCGAGGGCACACGGATACCTGCCGAAGGTGCCCCTCCAGGGATCGGGTGTAAGGGAAACGGTGTCACCTCTCTGGAAACAGCGTTTCCCTTCAGAGATGGAAGACTCCCACGGCGAGGAGACTGCGTCAGAGGGCACACTTTCGCGAATCGCCTCGTTGGAGAACCTTCGCGACCTTACCTTGATATCGCCCATGGAGCTGCTAGCGGAATTGGAACAGATTGACACACTTTGTATCCGGAACCACGAAAATGGCACCCAAGACAGGTGGCCGATTATTTGGGACAAGCTGCACCAGCTCAAGGGAGATCTGAAGTCCATGAATCTTGATGAAAAGTTTAATTCCACCATCCAACTCATAGAAACGCTGAGGGGTGAAAGCCACCCCGCGGATTTCATGTCCACCTGGTTGCGGATACGATCGGATGTTGTTTCATTTATCTCCCCAACTTGAGCACAGGGGCGTTCAGACGACCTCATGCTAGTAATTTTGCAAAACAATAAGCACAAATCTACGATAGGAATGACATGTTTCTTGGTAGTTTCACATTTGACAGCTTCAGATCACAGATGTGTGAATGATCGTCTTCTCAACTATAATAGTGTGCACCTCTCGTGACTGAGTGGTCATCCACTCTTCTGACAAAACTCTCCCACCACCCACCAGCGCCCTCAGACTACCTCTGCCATGTCCTCTCGACGGGTCTTGAGGTTAACTTTGCACGTTCGATAAGATGTACCACCATGCAGAATGGGATGTCAACATGAACAGATAGAACATCTTATTTTATGGACCTTCGGTGCCATGGGTACGCAAGCCCCTAATGGCAAAATACACCTGACACAGCCTGACACAACGTTCCCAAGATAATTATGAGGGATAGCATCACCCCACACCTCACTATCTACATTATGACTCGATTGCTGCATACGACAATATAAATAATCAAAGATGCCAGGAAATGCAGCAATGATGGAAATATTCAACAGCCTAAGGACAAGCACGCATGTAGGCATGGAATCCTGAACTCTCACTACCTTTCCAGAATCTCGGCCAAGGACAAGAACACGTCAAATCCTTTTGAAAATGCACGATTCTAACGATACATTGACCATCTACCTGAAACTTGTCTCGGACGAGTAGCCAGCCTATATCAGTGGCATGAGTCAGATTTTTTGTTCACCTGATGGAACAGTAGATCACCTTGCCGTCGCCCTCAAACCAATCCACGTTAGAATCAGATTTAATTTCTTTCAGACTCTCCGGTTTGAGAGATACGGCAAGAGATTGATTCAGTGCACCAAAATCATGATGTATTGATGTTGCTACAGCAAGGATTGCCTTCCTGTAGTGAGTGTGTCGGAGAATGATGCAAACCGTGAGAAATTGGACACTCTGCACTATGCCTAGAGGGTAACGCCACTACCTCGTTCTCCATGAGGTAACAACATCTCCAAGGAGCTCGGATAGAGTTCAACATCATCACGGTGCAAACTCAGCAGAACAGCCCAAATAAACTTGCCTTCCCTCATCATTGTGATATTTCAGCACCGCACGCACAGCCCCCCCGTCCACAGCAGGGGTCGCGGACGCATCAATCTTTGCCATAGACGGTGCAGGGACCTGCACCTGGAGAGGAATATCCCCGAGCGGGAGGGTCATGATAAAATATATTGTCGCCTCTGGCGCGTTGAATTTGAAGGGAAAAACGGGAGTCAGATGGTGGCAAGTGCGTCGGGGGAAGTCTGTTCACTGCACTGCTCGGTCTAGAGCTGCTTCTATTGGAGCGAGGTGGCGGGCTGACGGGAGGCGGGCGGATGGAGACTGGATGGAGACGGGAGGAAGAGCGGGTTGTTTGAGGCGTGCGGTTTGAGATCAAAAGGAACGGCCTGAGCTGAGGATAGGAAGGGATGTGGGCGAGGAGCGAGAGGAGCGAAGGAGCGAGGAGCGAGTGCGGAGGTGGGGAGGAGATAGGAGTGTGAGAGATAACAAGGGGGTTTAGTTTTATATTATACACTGTGATTTATTTACCTTTTGAATACATGAAAAAATGTGACATAAATAACATTCTTTGACACATGCCCCATGCGTTCATCCCTATGTACAACGCTCGTCGGTCTCCGTCGGTCGGTGGAGTCGGCCGGCCGTCGGCCGGCCGTCGCTCGTCGCCTCGATCGCTCGTCGCTCGTCTCCTCTCGTCGCGCAAGCGCCGAAACGGCGAAAGGCAAACCCACCCGTTGCGCTTTGCCATTTGCCACCACTGTGGCGGCTGTTGCAACTGGCCACCCTGCACCATTCAACCTCCACCTCCGCCGACCGAGTTTATGCTGATCGCTGCAGCGGATCAAAGGATCCACGCCTCTCCAGTCGTTTACGACTCTACCGCTGCGACCTGCAGCCATCATGACGGAGAATGAAATAACTCCGCTGTTGTCGAGAAAATCAACATGGACCAACATGACGGAACGCAGTGCCTCGCTGGCGGGGATGGACAGCTCTTTGTCGAAGGATTCCCAGAATGAATCGTCCGTTTTTAAGTCGACGCTCGAAGCCATTCTAAGCCCATCCCGCCTTGCCGCGCTCGACGCCGTGGACGTTGCCCCAGTTCCATATGACACGTACTCTTTCTTCTCATACATGTTATCTGTCCAAGGGCGTAATTTTCCGATGGTAGTCAAGCCGCTCCTCTCTTTGTTTTCGTGGGGGCTGTGCCTACAGCTCTGGTTTGTTTATGGCCTTGGCGATGAAGAGCCATACATCGACGATCAAGAAGAAGCTAGTCATCCCAAACAAGTGTTAGCATCAATGGATGGATTGATCACCCCGATCTTGACACCGCTTTCGTTCCTTTTGACGTTTCGGTTGGCAAGGGCGGCTGTCAGATTCTGGGGTGTGTATAGGTAGCAACGTGTACCCCCAGTTGTCTTTGGTTCGATCGCACTCATCTTTGTAATCTATCCTTCCAAACCCATCGAATCATTAGACGCAAGGCAGGCTTCCGGAAAGTTGGTGGAGGTCTGCCGGAACAACATTGCTACGGTTGCCGTGGGCATCATGTCTCCAATTAGACTGAAGAATGATCGCAAACAGAAGTGTCGAACTAAAAAAAATGCCGAGAAGAACGGCCAGGGCAATAAAGGCACTACAGATGATTGCTACGTGGATTCGATGGAACTACTCTGTGAATACGCGAAGTGGCTGACTGTATTACCGATAGCCGTGAAGCATTACTTACGGCCAGAAACACGAAAAGGATGGGGAAAGGATGCTAGCTACAAAAAACTGAGATATGAGATTGGACCACTTTTATCAGACGAAGATAGCCGAAACGTTTTGATGGCGTACGACGATGATAATGGAAACCCAACGTCTGATTCCGTCTTTGGGATACGAGCACGTGATCCTCCTCTGGTAGTGTTGAATCGTCTTCATGAATTGGCGCATGATATTGCATATTTCACGTATACCAATGATGGAGCCTCGTTTCCACCGACACCGCAAGCACAATCAATCTTTTATGACAAAATGAACAATCAAATTAATACGCTTTGTGGTGCCTACGGGGCTATGGAACGAATAATGCTCACGCCACTGCCATTCGTCTATGTCATCCACCTGCGGACATTTCTCCTGATATATCTGGTCCTCTGGAATATGTCTTCGGTTGCGAAGTATGGATGGGAATCTCTTCCATTGCTATTTTTGTTGAACTGGGCATTGTTGGGCATCGAAGCAGCTGCCGTGGAATGTGAGAGACCTTTTGATTATAATCCAAACCATCTTACTCTGGGTAAAGTGTGCGTGGTGGTTGCGAGGAATATTGGGCAGGCATTGAGAGAGTTGGTGAGAGAGGGGTAGATCGTTATTTGCGCAGGCTCCGTCATCATGATCTCAGTCAGTGAAATGATTCATTCAACTACTGATGATCTGCATGCGACCCCCTCCAGCGTATCAAGAAGTAAGCTGTATAAACGTAATGATGGAGAGTTGTTGCCCTAGGTTATGATGGAAAAAAGTGTTTCTGTAGTTATGCACAGTTAAAAAGTTCTTGTAGCCAGCCAGAGACAGCACCGAACAAATGTTTCATCACAAGTCTAATCCTTCTTCATATGTTTTTTCTCCTGACTTCCCAGAGCCAGCGTAGCTTGCAGGATTGCCGCTATCAGGAATAGACCGCTTACAATTCCATATACCTTGTAGTGCTCCAGCACATCCGTAGCATAGGTTCCGGATACAACCACTATGTTGAGTGGCAACCGGAAGATATTCATGATGGCGCCCTGATATGCGTCAGGTACATATTTCGACCGCAATGTTCCCGCAATAGGTGACGAAAGCCCCACACAAAACTCAATGATGATGAAACTCATCAGAACCCTCTCAAAGCAAACACTGGCAGCTGCACAGCACAGACAAATGGCTGGAACTGCCATACTGATACTAGCCAAGATGTACGCAAACACAGCCGACAATTCTGGTGCTCTGGCTTTGGATGTTATTTTCGTCCCGAAGAAGTGTTCCAGCGGCTGGAAAACGATTCCTCCAATAGTAATGGCCATCATGAGTGCTGAGAAAACACATCCCGTGGGTACGCCTCCAGGAGGATCCATTGACAGGAGAGTTGGTACCCACATGAAGACAAACTGTGATTGATCAAGAGGAGTTGAAAATGCACGAGCGAGTGAGAAGAAGCGACGAAAGCATGGGTAAAATGGAAGGCAGCTTGTGAACTCACTGTATACATGCCTCCTTCACTTAGGGCCTGAATGAGTCCAATTCTCAAGACTTTAGAGTCTTTGGCCACAAGCTTCCAGCCATCTGTGAACTGTGTGTAAAGCGATGAGCTTTCATGGTCACCAGCATTGGCCTCTCCATAATTTTCTTCCCACCCAAGAACGAGAACGAGGGCCAACGCAGTAAGCGCGATTGCTCCCTGGAATGGACCGATATGACCAAAGGCGTCCTCAAGGACTTGAGCAACAACACCTGCCATAATTGCAGTGGCTCCATTGCCGATGGAGCACTAAGTATAGGCATAACACAGGGTACCAGATGGCAAATGAGATATGTTTGTGGCGCTGAGATATAACAACAGAAGATCAAATGCAACAGAACATGCAGGTTTGTTCGAATAAGAACTTCTGCCCAACTCACCGCAGAGTATGTCCTAGCCATCCATTCCTCTGGAAATCCCCGCTTCCTGTGTTCCGTGGCCATCCAACTCTCGAACGCCGAGAAGAGCAAGTTCGTAGAGATCCCCCCCAAGACGCGTCCGAGCAGTAGAATTTGATAGTTGTTGTAGTGCTCCAGCCAGTTGATGATGATCTCCAAAACACAGTACACAATGCAGGACCGCTTACGGCCAAATTTATCCACGAGCGAGCCCAGGAAGGGAGCGAAAATCGCCCCGCTCAAGAAGCCGGTGAGGAATAATGACGAAATGTTGACGTCATAGGAGAGGTACAGAGTGTACATATGCGTACCCTGCATCCAGTCAGCAAGCTGGATCACGAGGTAGACCAAGAGGTAGCTGCGCCTGAACGAATCGAACTCCGCATGTAACGACTCGTGCGTTTTGTGAGCCGCTTTGAGCAGCTTCTTCTCCTCCTCGGTTTCCTTCTCATCGTCGGGCGAGTAAAAATGGTTCGCGACGAGCGTGACGGAAAGGGCAGCTGTCATAGAGAACAGCAGGTTCATGGCCCATGCCGGCCATTCCGGCAGGACGTTTGCCAGTACGCTGCTCATTTGGTGATCGTCTGTGACGTTTGACATGTGCTTTGAGCTCCACTGTTCCCCTTGATATGACTCTCCGCACTAACTCTAATCTATCTCTACTGTTGCAGCGGGTCCCTCAAGAGAAGTGGACTGAATTGAATAGCAGCGGAAGACGAGCAGCGTGGTGTGGCTCGTCCTTGCTCTATTACCTATGTCACTAAAATCATTCGGACGATGGACGATGGACGATTGACTGTGGACTGGCAACCAAATGCGTTCGCTTCAATGGCTTCTCCGTCCAGCCACACATCGATACCTACCATACATACCTACCTATGGCCGGATGCACGTGCACGCGCGCACGCACGAGGCGAGGAGTTGAACGCAGCTTGACCACACTATCACGAAGTTGACTGACCGCCACTCGCCACGCGGCGACAGCCAGGTGCACGAATCCCATTGTTTCGGAGCTGTCGGCCCTCGGAACGATATTTTTTGGGAAATGCCATCTGGGAAGTGAATTTCGTGAAGCGATAAACTTGTGATATGGACATAGGAATAGTAGGAATTTGACCCTAGACTAACTTCATTCAATATATATTCGCATATCAAAATATCTCAATTGCCTTTGGCGAAGAAAAGGTATGGATTATTTCTCTTATTTATTTATGCCTGTATGTTTCAACGAACACAAAATATCTCCGTTCAGTTCATACAAGTTTCAAATCATAACACAGTAGTGATCATTATTTCCAAGCTTCATCCAATCATAGAAAGTTTTGACTACACATGACAACAAACGACTTGGTTCTGTGGCTGGGGGGAAACGTACGTTACCTAAGGTAGCTGAATAAAATGTTTCTGCATGCTTGCTTCATGATCATAACAGTTCTCTCTAGATGGATGAAGGTGCTTCACAGGTTGGCACCAACCATGAAAACATCAAAATACCTCATACTCCTCACTTCAACTTTGGACAAGGGTAGTTACAGTAGGAGTAATAACCTCTTGATGTTGATGGTTATTGAGGTATGTTCACAGCAACCACCACCAGAACCAGAAGCAAGTGTCTAAACAAAACTCTAGTTAGTGACTCCTCAGATGGAAGTGCACAGGTGCACACAGTAGAAAACACAATATATTGATGACGTTCCAGCAGCCCATGTGTGACTACTTTTTTATTTTTAGCTTCTGCTCTCTCTTCGCGCTCATGCACGAGTACACAACCACAAAAGTTGCTTGATCCATTCCAAGTCAGCGATGTTCCTTGGTGAACTTTTGAGCGGAGTCACATCAGATACAGAATTTTTTTATGTAAATTCTTGCCACCTGCCACATTGTTTGTTAGATAAACGAAGGTGTTATTACTACCTTTTGTTTTTGACCAACAACAAAGGGCTGGTGCTGGTGCTGGTGCTGGTGAGTCCAAATCATTCCCCATGATCTCATATAAATATCAGTGGTTTTATGCATTATCATTATCATACAGCTGCGGGAGCATATTAATATTATGTCAAATGCAAATGTCAATGCTGGATGGTGTCAAACTTTGTGTACTCTATGCTCTATGCTCTACGTAAAACTAAAACTGATGTAAACGCAACCTTTGCCGTTGCCGTTGCCGTTGCCGTTGCCGTTGCCGTTGCCGT
>JALLBE010001233.1:0-11267 GCA_036939795.1 Thalassiosira mediterranea | reverse complement strand
TCAACCAAGTTGGCCCTGCTAGCCATGTGCCTTCTTCTTGATCTTGACCACTTGGGCCATGCTTCTCTCAAGAGGGAAGATATTGCCAACAGCAACAGCATGACTGTCCTCTGACAGATAGCGGACAAAGTTGACGAGGATAGGACAGGTGCTGCAGAGAGGCTTCTCACCCTCAACAAGGAGGTGACGGATGCTCATACTACTGAGGCAGACTGAGTCACTCCAGTGTGTTCTTTCTCATCACATCGTCAGGTGTTGACAGGACCATGGAGCTGTCGTGGATTGTATTCTTGGGCGGACAAGTGTTGGGTTTCCTGGATATCACAACACCTGACCTCGCTCGAAACGTTATTGAAACAAGGTCCGGCTCAGCCATCATTCGAGACATTTGTCTTTGGAGTGTTGTTGCTGTTGCAACTGCCAAGCGTGATAAGGCGCGTGTGACCTCAGGCCAGGACTTGCGCAAGGAATGGGCTGATTCTATTGGCAAGACCATTGCCATTGATGCTCTGTCCACCATGTTTTCCCGTCTAAGGACTGGTGGCAGGCCTGTAGTTGTGACCCCAAGAGTTGCACCATCTGGGATCTGGGATGAAGGAATTTTGTATGATGAACTTCAACACGTTGGCAGTGCATGGACACCTGAAGTAAATCTGAAGGAGCACCTGAGCCAAGTCCCAAACGTTATGCAATACTTGGCTTCGCATGCTGTCATTACTCCCTACCACTGCATTTCCTACCAGTACCAGAAGTGCAACAAGCAACAGGACATGCTGCAAACCTATCCGTACTCCCATCGAGTTCCATGAGCTGGCTCTTCAGAGGCAGCCCACACCAAGACTGGATCCATTGAGGCCTGGGCACTTTCTTTCTTGTGCAGATGCCTTGTCTCAAACTGGGAACGCTGTTGCAAGGCTGACAGATTTTACTGACCTTCCCTCACATGACCAGCCAAACAAGAACAAGAGAAGGAAGCAAGGGAGCTGACGAAACGTGATGAGAGAGTTGCCAAAGCAAACAAGTTGAGCAGTTGGGATGGAAAGAAGGTCCGGGGAACTGTGACATGCTTTGAATGTGTGAAGTCAAAGTGCATTTACTCTCCACCGATGATGCATATGTTGCAGCCTCGCTGGTGTTGCAGCAAAAACTTGAAACTGTGCCGCACCGCTTTTGTTGTGGTTATCTCCTTTTTGATGATGGCCATCACCTGGCTGGGATCCTTGCTCAGAAGCAGAGTCTCACCTGTGACACTCCAAGGGAGAAGGGATACTTCAATTGCAAGAACAGGTGGCTTCAGGTACCAGATGTGTGTTATCATTGTGGTACAGGAGGGTCAAATGAGTACATATGTCCTTGGGGCTGGAGAGTTGAAGGCAAGGAACTTGACAGGTGGATGTGATGACTGTTTCCCCATTTGTGTGCCTTGCTTAGGAAATAAGAAGGAAGTGGTCACTAGGGGGAGGAAGAATGCAATCCAATACCAAGAAAGGATGAAAGATAAATAGATTGATAACCGTCACAGCCATGGGAACACTTGTATTACATGGTAGCATAAAGCTAGCATTACAGTGGCAGTGGAAAATTTTGCAGTGGAGCCAAAGTGGTACCCCCCCCCCTTGCCTGACAGTTGTCTGAATACGATAAGGATGATAATGATAAACTTGTCCCCGCCTAAGGTAGGTTTGAATTGGTGAAGACAGGGGTGCATATTGTAGCACTGAAAAGCTCATAGTCATAGCATAGAGGCCAATCGCAAGGTGTACCTAGAGGTAGATACGGAGGTCTGTCTTTCACCCTCAATCGCTGACGAGAATTGGCGATTGGCTCTCACCAATGAAAGTGGCGCGCCTCGATTGAAGCATTGAAGGCGAAGCCTGGCTGATGGTGATTGTATTGATTCCTACATAAGAGAGGTATTTTTGGTGTCACAGATTCGTCATTGATCCCAGCCATCCAAGCAAGAAAAATGAGGTCCATCAAAAAGTGAGGAGGAAAAAAGCAAGATCAACCGACGCAAGTTGACGCGCTGAATGATCCGGTGAGAGGTGCGTGATAGGTGATGAGATGGGCTATGGTAGAGAGGGGCTCTCCATCCGCCCGCATCGCATCGGCGGCTTGGTAGACTCACTTCTTTTTCATCGCCAGAGAGCCAACTCATCGGTAGCAAGAAGCAATGGTGTATTCCGTCAAGGAGAAGCAAAGTGACGACAAGATGAGCGCCGAGCCCCCCGCCAAGCGTCAGCACACGGACCACCAGCAGTCCCAGCTTGCGGCGTACAAGGGCACGCCCCTCGAGCTCAAGTGCATCAACACCATCCGCACCCTCGCCGCCGACATGGTCCAGAAGGCCAACTCTGGACACCCCGGTGCTCCCATGGGATGCGCGCCCATGGCCCACCTTCTCTGGTCGTCGTCCTCTGCCGGCGGCGCGGGGAGGAATCACACCGCCAAGAGTCCCGGGTGGTGGAACAGGGATCGTTTCGTCCTGAGTAATGGTCATGCCTGCGCCTTGCAGTATGTCATGTTGCATTTGAGCGGGTACGAGGACTGCAACATGGATCAGCTCAAGCAGTTCAGGCAGGTCAATAGCCACACCCCAGGCCATCCCGAGAACTTTTGCACTGCGGGTGAGTCAACCTTCTCAAAGTGTTGGTGCTGACGAATCAGTGTAAGTTTTGCCATTAACACAACATTTGAATGCCACAGGTGTCGAGGTGTGCACCGGTCCGCTGGGCCAGGGAATCTCCAACGCCGTTGGCATGGCCATCGCCGCCAAGCACCTTGGCGCGAACTACAACACTCCTGACTTCCCTTCCATCATCAACAGCAAAACCTATGTAATCTGCGGTGATGGATGCCTTCAGGAGGGTATTTCTGGGGAGGCTTGCAGTCTTGCTGGCCACCTTGGTCTTGGTGATCTGATTGTCCTCTACGATGATAACCACATCACTATCGACGGAGACACCGACCTTGCCTTCACTGAGGATGTCAAGATGCGCTATGAGTCGTATGGATGGCAGGTGCTTGTTGTGGATGATGTGGCCAACGGACTTGATGACCTGCGTGCTGCGATCGAAGAAGGCAAGAAGTGCGCTGATAAGCCGACGCTCATCAAGGTCCGTACTGAGATTGGCTATGGTTCTCCCAACAAACAGGGCAAGTCGTCTTCCCATGGTGCCCCCCTCGGAGTTCCTGAATTGGAGGAGGTTAAGTCTCGTTTGTACGGCATGGATCCTACCAAGTCGTTCTCTGTTGACGACGACGTTGCTGAGTTCTACAACCAGCAGTCAGAGGAAGGTGACAAGGCCCGTTTGNATGGCAAGGACAAGCCGCTGGCAACTCGCAAGTTTTCTGAGGCAAGCCTCAACTCTGTTGCTCCCTCGCTTCCTGAGCTCATGGGTGGCAGTGCTGACCTTACTGGCTCCAACCTGTGCCACATCAAGGGTGCAGGAGACTTCCAGAAGGACACACCTGAGGGCCGCATGGTCCGTTTTGGTGTGCGTGAGCACGCCATGGCTGCCATTTGCAATGGTATGTTCTCGTATGGCGGCATCCGTCCGTTCTGTGCGACCTTCCTCCAGTTTGCTGGTTACGCCCTTGGGGCCATGCGTGTCTCTGCCCTGTCGAAGTTTGGTGTTATCTACATTATGACCCATGACTCCATTGGACTTGGTGAGGATGGGCCTACCCACCAGCCTGTTGAGATGCTTGAGTCCCTGAGGAGCATGCCCAACATGAACGTGCTTAGGGCGGCTGACTCAAATGAGATGGCTGCTGCTTACCAGATTGCTATTGAGCAGAGGGAAACACCATCGGTGATCTGTGCTACCCGCGGTACTGTTCAGCCGCTTGAGCACTCTTCGATAGAAAAGGCATTGAAGGGAGGTTACACTGTTCTTCCTGAAGAGGGAGAGGGCTCTCCTGACCTAGTAATTGTTGCGACTGGATCTGAGGTGTGGCGTTCTGTCGATGCTGCCAAGGCCCTGGCTTCGGAACACTCCATCAGGACAAGGGTGGTGTCGATGCCATGCCAGGAGATCTTCCTCCAGCAGTCAAAAGAATACCAGCTCAGTGTCCTTCCTGGAAACGTCCCCACCCTATCTGTGGAAGCGAGTGCGGAGCATGGCTGGCACCGTTTCAGCCACGCGCAGATTGGCCTCACTCGGTTTGGTATGTCAGGACCCTTGGAGGAGCTGTTCATTAAGTTTGGATTTGGTGCCGAGAACGTTGCTGCCAAGGGTAAGGAGCTTGTAGAGTTCTACAAGAACCATGGAAGTGTGCCGGATCTGAACGCCAGGCCAACATTTATCAACTTCCAATCATCGCCTGGCGATCACTAGACAGATGCTTCGTTCAAAATATACTGCTAGCGACTCTGGTACCTGGCTATTCTGAATAGGGAGAATGACAAGAAAAAACACTCCAGGCCTTGCTGTGACAGAGAAGTAACTATAAAACAAAGTTATTGTTGAAGCTTTGTAGGTTTGGTGGACAAGTAGGGTGAATACATGCAGCTACAGTTCCACGAGGCCCCAACAGTTCGAACCTGCATGTCGTCTGCGAACTTTTGGTTGAATATATGGGAAGGTGTTCAGTGATTAAGGTCTTATCCAGGGAAGGAGAGGCCTTCGCTATATCAAACACTCACACAACGGTTTGGTACTGCAATATTGATGCTGTTGATTATAAATTGGCAAGTAAAGGGTGGCAAGTAGAGGGCAGCAATAGGGGTGTATTTTTATCTTGCAATCATGTTTTGCCCGAATGTTGAAACTTGATTGTGGGCATTTTAGGGAAGTAAAGAGGCAAAAGCTATTGTAAATAGAGTAATCTATAGTCTTGAACGAGTAGAACCACAGTTAGTTGTTGTTTTATTAACCAAGCCGTAGGCAATTACGGCTTTTAAATCAAATTCATCAGGGTGATCATGTGCATCAGGGTGATCATATGCATCAGGGTGAACAATGGTTCAAATCGGTGGCTTGTGACGGTCATTTCAGCGCTTGATCAATATCTTGAGGATCGTCTAACTTACATGTACCTATGAGAGGGTACTCCCGTTCTCTCGAAGTCATGCATAATGCCGAGACCCCCAGCTATCACATCACATGTTGATAAAAGGATAACTTCTTCAATAACTAATGATTTCGTTTGAACTTCGGTTAATTATATAATGCACATCAATCTCAAAGTTGCAGATTTCTGTCAGCCTTTCACAGACTATGACAAAGGGCACATTAACGCTGTACACGACACCGCCACTCCGCTATCACACACTATCTATGTCTCCTTAGGCTTGATCGTCTTTCTCGCCTCGAGCTCCTTCGCGCTCATTGGACCCTCGTAGTCTATGAACGTGCCCATCCATCTATCATAAAACATGCAGTACTGCCCATAGTTGTAGTTGAACTTTCTGTGGTGCATCTCGTGGTGACCCACGGAATACTGGAACCATCTCCCGGTGAGAAGTCTTCGCAGCCATCCCCCAGCAGAAGGCACCCTGTCGTCATCCAATCCTCCTATGAGGCTGCCCGATCCCACGAACGGCAGAGAAAATTTGACGTCATATGGGCTGTGGTTGAGCATGGCCAGTGCTGCATGGAACTGGAAGAAGATGAGAACGGTCAGGGCGTGGACGCCCCCGCCCCGCGTCCAGGAGATGCCATCGTTCACCGATAATCCACCCAATCCATCGGCTTTGATCCTCTCCAGCCACATGGCGCAGGTTGGCAGTATCACCTCCGCCGAGCACACCGCGAACCACGTGCACATCACCCCGATCGCGTGCTCTATCGGGTGCTCGTTCCCCGCGTCCAGGTACCCCCTGGCCGGGAAGTGCTGTCGATGGTGATGCTTGTGCACCAGCGGGTACAGCGCCGGGAGGTGGAGAAGGTGATGCAGCGGAGCGTACAGCATGTCCATGGACACGAACATCATTCCCAGCGCGACGATGGTGTTCGCCGGCGATATTTGCGACATCCGCCACGGGAGGAGGCCGCCGTGTCCCCCGAGCCAGAGGTATCGCGTGAGCCTCATGACGAAGGCGTACTCGTTGAACGAGTTCAACGAGAGGTAGACGACCGACCGCGCGTCCAAGGTCACGTAGCGGACGGGGGGCGCCCCCGGCTCCCTCGTCGGGAGGACCTTCTTCCTCAGGACCTTCTCCACGAGAAGCACCACGAGCTGATCGTAGAAGACTATGCCGAACCGTATGATGCCGAAGCCTAGGAGCCACAGCTTCGCGTCCGGGAGCTCCCACGGGTTCAGGTAGGATGGGTCGCGGTAGAGGTAGTGCAGGACGTAGGCGGCGGTGGCCGAGTCGAGCAGGGTCGACGCGAGGCGCTGCCTGCGGACGCGCCGCGACATCGGCCGCGGCGTCTGGGGACGCGGTTTGGCGTCCGTGTTGATGCACATCGTGACCAATGCGATGGAACGGCTCTTCGTTCGAGCTTGGGGCGTCGTTCGTTGCTCGCCCGCTGGGTCCTCCGTTTCTCCCCGCTGCACGCGCCCTCCTGATTCGCCGGCTCACTGAGTAAGTCTGCAAGGTCGATCCCTGCGTCGGCTACCGTACCGTCGCCGTCGTCCCTCGCGCGCTGCGTTGTCGTTTTGTCGATGTTGGTCAAATGGCTTGCTTCATCGCGTTGGCATTGGCCTGGTTTTGTTGCCGCTGCCAACTCAGTGATTGGCGATCAATATCGATAATTCATTATAGGAATTAATACTAATATCGCCTTCTAGTCGCTAACTGTGGCCGCAGAACAAACAACGGATGCACCGGACAACGCAGACCGCAGACACCTACCGCCACCATGGCGGCGGCTGCCGGCCGGCCCCCTTCCGTCCTTCTACCACTCTCCTACCTCTTCTTTCTCACGGGCACAATTCAGTTTAGGCAACTCCTACGCCTGCAGTAACTCGCAGAATCGAAATGAGGTGCTCCTTTAACGCCGCCGCCCTCGCGGCGCTCCTTTCCGGCCAGGCAGCGGCGTTCGTCGCGCCCTCCGCCCCGATCACCGCGTCGGTCGCTCGTTACTCCGCCACCCTCGACGAGACCGAGGACGCGCCGGCGGCCCCCGTCGAAGCCCCCGCAGACCCCAAGGAGGCGAAGAGGCGCGAGCTGAAGCGCGCCCTCCTCGGACGCCTCGGCGGAGACTCCTCCGAGGTCGTCTACGACGCCGTCCTCGCCGATCCCGTCACGAAGGAGCCCCTCTCGACGTCGACCAGGGGTCCCATCCTCGGCGGCGGACGCTCGAACGTCAGGCTCACCCTCCGCTCGTCGACCGGATCCGACGTCTACGAGGGAAGGAGCGACACCTACGTCAACCTCCTCGAACCTGCCGTCGCCGACGACGCCGACGACGACAAGACCTCCGTCTCGGCGTCGCCCATCCTCTCGTCCCTCCTCAGCTTCGCCCCTCCCCCCCTCCGTTCGATCGTCGCCAACGCGACCAACTCCGACGTCGAGTACGTCCCGATGCGTGACCTCTTCACCTCTCCGCAGGTGTCGTTCGCGTACGAGCGCGGATGGAGGCAGGGCTTCGCCGCGGCCGGCTTCCCGGGCGCCGACGAGGAGTTCGAGATGGCGAAGGAGTACTTCGAGCCGGTCATCGACAGGAGGAGGGTGGCCGGCGAGGAGAGCGTGCTGGTTGACATGAGCTGTGCCACCGGTTAGTACCTACTTTGATGTGGGCTCGATGATCGATGCATACCATCTAGCTGTCGATGATACACATCTTGTGCACTGATGCGTACTTCGTCGAAGCGAACGTGAGACTAACAACACCGTCTCGCTTCGCTCGCATACCATTGCTATGAATACAGGTCTATTCACGAGGCGATTCGCCAAGAGCGGAGCGTACTCTCGGGTCATCGCATGCGACTACTCCGACTCGATGCTCACGGAGGCCCGACGAAGGATACGCGCCGATTCCGAGATTGCGTCGTCGTCCACGAAGCTGGACCTCGTCCGATGCGACGTGGCCAAGATACCCATGCGCGACGGATCCATCGACGCCTTCCACGCCGGGGCGGCGATGCACTGCTGGCCGGAGATCGAGGACTCCCTCGCGGAGATACATCGCGTCCTGGTCCCCGGCGGACGCTACTTCGCCACCACGTTCCTGGGCAACTACTTCAGCAACGTGGCGAACGCTGAACGACTGTCGAACGGGGGAGAGGACCTGGTGAAGGAGGCGCAGGCGTTCCAGTACTTCCCGACGCTGGACTACCTGAAGGATCTGCTCATGGGTGCCGGCTTCGAGGAGGAGAAGGTCGACGTGGAGCTGCGCGGAGGTGCCTGCGTAATCATTCGGTGCGAGAAATAGAATATATAGAATACATATTGAATAGAGTATGGTAAAAAATCACTGTCATACATGTTGGCAATAGGTCGGGGCTAGCACCACGTTGTCCACAACGTCGTATGCATTCACTGCGTCCTCCACAATCTTTTTCCGTTCTTTGTGAGCCTGGTGTTGCTCCTAGGTACATCCTCTTCATAAATCCGAGCAGGATCCGCACATCTACGATGTAACTGCTGTGATACCTGCTGGTTTGCGCTGTGCCGTGCCACACAGCACCACAGGACGCAGTGTGTCCACTCGTTCATCATCAAGCTCGAAGTGTTGCGACTGATGCCGGACATCTTGAGAAAGAGAGAACAGACTTGCAGGATACTTATTGTAGGACCGGCCAAAAAAAAACTAGATCACCATCGAATGCATCCACTGACAACAATTGCCGACAAAATAGAGACTCCAATCCAAGTCTTGATTCCGGCTTGAAAGTTGTGCACTTGATATCTACCTCCTTTGTCTCTTTCCTGACATCGGTTAGGTCCTCTGGGGTATGATCGTATTCGCATCAAAAACATGTCGCTCCTCTTACTTCCACAGCTGACCACTCTTGGTTTTTGAACCACATGACCCCATCATGAAAGGACCTTCATCTGGAGAGGTATTGCAAACTGATGTGATGTGACCCAGTGGGACCTGTTGGTCTGGTGCATTCTTGCTTTGATGTCGCTCTGTAGCGGCGTAGCTAGATTAGTAGTTGATGGATATGAAAGCTGCCTCCTCTCCGCTCACTTTAGTATTCTCCCATCTTTCTTCACCCTCAAACCCTCATTTGCTACCTTTTGCTACCATAGTCGGGGCGGAGCATGGTCTTGCTTTTGGCGAAAGCTCAGATGAAATGGCTGCGATCTTGCGTATCCTGCGACACCTTCAATTTTGGATCTTTGGCCCTTGGCCCTGTCCTCCCCGCCCGGCCGGCCTCTCCCCAAAACATGGCAGAGCATGGTGTTGCTTCTTGGTAGAAGCACAGACTCATAGAAAAATGGCTTTCGTCTTGCTGACATCGTGCTGACATCGTGCTGCCATGATCTCAACTGAATGATCCTGACAATCCTGGCTGGGCAAGATCCTGTGTCCTCTGTCCTCTGTGATATCTTTGCTGATCTTTGATCTTGGGTCCGAGCGGTGAAGCACTGGTGAAGCGGTATCTTGGCGTGATGGCTCACATCGGAATTAGTACAATATGTACTGTGTCGCAGCACGGATACGGGTGATAGCGCGCCGCGCGCGTGCCATCGTGCATCGTGCCATCAGCACTCCATCAGCAGCCATCCCGCCCCCGCTCGCGCCTGCGGCCCCGGCCAGCGAGGACCGACGTGACGAGGGCGGATCCGTCCCCGTGGAGCTCGACGGCGGCGACGTTGAGGTCACAGAATCAGTGTCCAAAGCCGACGACAGCAAGTTGATGCGGCTGCTCGTGCCTGTCACTCTACATGCCTCACTCGACGGGTCACTGACACCGAGAACCGAGAAGCCCTTGCTGACACCATGCACGGGAGGTATGCCGCGACTGTGCATCTATCATCAACTCTATCGGCGTGCGAAGGATAGATGAAGATAGAGGCAATAAGACTTCAAACTACCTTCTTGTACACGATACCATTGCGCGAGCATCGGCGTTAGTTGACGGAGGTTACTGATCCGTCGAGTCAACAACCCGTTCTTGCTGACATTTAGCTCGTCTGTTGCGGTGTCTCGATGAGCGCATAAATGGTCCTTGATCTGCAATACATGCGACGTGCACAGCCAAGAGCCATCATCGAAACATACTTTCTTGGCAGCAGTTGCTTTGATCATCACATACCCTGCACTTGCTCGAGACTTCTGGCTGCCGCTGATTGTTCTATTGCTCTCAAAGTCAACTGGCTCTTGTTGGGCCCCATTATCTAGTGATTGTAGAAAGGGCCAAGCTCGTGCCATCCAAAATGTTTTCGATCAATGTCGCCTATGCAGCAAGGGGGGGTCACAACAGAGACAGAAGAAAAAGTACGCATCAGAAGCAACTGAATGAAAGGAAGAAATTGCAGAGTCTACCTGTTGGTCGAGATTCATTGCACTGGTCAAATTTCGATCAGATTGGGCCAAAAGCTGAAGTGGTGAAGAATGATCTCTCAGAATAACGAGAAGACATGTCTGGGTTGTGCTTTTGCAGATCTTGCTGTCACTGAACATTTGCAGAAATTTCGCTAATGTCAGCGCTGCAACAGAGGTATGGGCGTTCATGTCCATTGTTGCTAGGAAAGATAAAAAAATAATTGTTTGGTTCATCACACTCGATATTAGAGCTGTTGAATAGTTGCACCGTCAAGAGTGGGTTCATTGAAGTACTGGCTGTAAGACCTACCTATCCCATAAACTGCCCGACATGTGCACACATGAGGTCAACTTCGAGCTGGTATTCAACACTTCCTGCCCTACGTTACCTGCAAACTACTTCGTGCTGAGTCAAAATCAGTGAAAGTTGACCCAAGGTTGACCAAAACGCCCAGCACCTCGATCGATAATATTCACAACACAAGACACAAGAGTCAAACAAATTACTGCTGTCTAATGGAAATAGCGCAACTGTCTTCCCCTGTTCATAAGTTGCAGTCCAGGTGTCAAAGGTTTCGAGTAACATAGATGTGGACATGGTCTCGATGGTTCTCAAGTGTCACACATTCGATATAAGACTGCTCTGCGTTGTGTTTTTCTAATGTTTCTATATTTATGGATACTGTATGTGTGAATTCTTACTGGTAACAGAATAATTCAACATGTTGAGGGACTGGCCAATCTCAAAGACGTCACCAACAATTTAGGCGGCAATCTTGGCATCGACGGCGGC
This sequence comes from Thalassiosira mediterranea, assembly GCA_036939795.1. Taxonomy (NCBI): domain Eukaryota; phylum Bacillariophyta; class Thalassiosirophyceae; order Thalassiosirales; family Thalassiosiraceae; genus Thalassiosira; species Thalassiosira mediterranea. Next base: position 86 of record JALLBE010001233.1, on the reverse strand, counting down.
AACGTGCTTCATGAGGTCGACAACACGGCCAGAGTAGCCCCACTCGTTGTCGTACCAGGCGACAAGCTTGACGAAAGAGGGGTTGA
>JALLBE010001232.1:0-11258 GCA_036939795.1 Thalassiosira mediterranea | reverse complement strand
CGGCCACGAACGGCCACGAACGGCCACGAACGGCCACGAACGGCCACGAACGGCCAAAAGACAATCGCCAACGGCCAAAAGACAATCGCCAACGGCCAAAAGACAATCGCCAACAGCCACCAAACAATCGCCAACATTGATGAATTTGGCGATCTCGTCCTGATCTCTCACGGGAAAATCTGCGAGCTCTTCACATGAAAATCTCATACTTCACACCTATGTACGTGGGTACGTACGTCAAATACGTAAGGACAGGGTCTTGCTGCCCTTCAATCACACGGCGGACAGCACGCTCATCAAGAAGTCATCTCTTCGTTTTCGGTTTGCATGCACTTGCTACTATTGCTTGCTTACATATGTAGGTACGTCCACAAAATCTAGGGAATGAAAGTGGGTAGGTAGCCCCCTTGGAAGCTCGTCCAGTCGTGTACCCAAAGATATTTGCGAAATAATCTGCATCTTCGACAGAAGTCGGAGCCTCGATCTTGTTTCTTTTCTGATGTCAATTATGGCGGGACCGATATCCCGTAGGCGTCTGATTAGGAATTGGTAGTGATTAGTCGCTCCTCTCGAAAGAAATCTTTGGGTCCACGACCGATCTTCGATAGCGATCGAAATCGTCGCTATTCGGGGCGACAAAGGATGCACGACGATCGCACTGATCGCACGAGCAGGCACGAGCAGCATTGCGAGTTGCGAGCACGCATTCATCAATGCATGCCACGAAGAAATCGATGGACCCATTTCCATTCATGCATGATTGGAGCCATTGGAGGGATCGGATGATGGCAATCTGGTAGGACGATCGGAAGGACTCTTCGATCATTCTTCGGCTCAGGCTGTCGTCATAAAATCCAAAGAGGAACAATCGCAACATCAATATCATATCATTTCTATCGATCAACAATTGATCGAATCGACAACAATACCTACAATATCAATCAATAAACTCATTCAGATCGAACTATCGAAGCATTTCAACGCCGCATCAACGAACGAAACCAACAACATATTCCAATCATGACCGACAACAGAACAATGACCGATGCCACCACCAAGGCGCTCGAGGAGTGCCTCGCCATCGCCCGGGACAACGGACACGCCCTTGCCGAGCCGATCCACCTAGCGGCAGCCCTCTTCGCTGCAGACGACGGCATAGGCTCGCGCGTGGTGGCCAAGTCCGACGCCTCTTCGGGGCCACGATTCTCGGCCAAGGCCGACCAAGTGCTCGACGTCCGACAGATCCGGCAGGCGCTGCAGCGGGCCATATTGAAGAAGCCGGCGCAGAGCCCGCCGCCGCACGAGGCGAGCGTCGGATCGGGTTTGCAGAAGGTGATTCAGAGGGCCATGTCGGCGGCCAAGGCCAACGGCGACAGCCTCGTGGCCTTGGATCACCTGCTCGTGGCGCTGTACGACGACAAGCCCGCGAAGGATGCGCTCGAGGGCGCCGGATTGACGAAGAAGCTCGCGGTGAAGGCTACCGAGGAGATCCGCGGAGGACGGAAGGTGACGAGCACGTCGGCCGAGGAGACCTACGAGGCTCTGGAGAAGTACGGCATCGACCTGGTCAAGGCCGCCGACGAGGGCAAGCTCGATCCAGTCATCGGACGCGACGAGGAGATCCGACGTACGATTCAGATCCTGTGTCGACGAACGAAGAATAACCCATGTCTCGTGGGCGAGCCGGGCGTGGGAAAGACGGCCATCGTCGAGGGCCTAGCGAGGCGTATCCTCGAGGGAGACGTTCCGTTGACCTTAAAAGACGTCGCGCTTCGCACGCTGGATATGGGAGCGCTCGTGGCCGGGGCCAAGTACCGCGGTGAATTCGAGGAGCGACTGCGGGCAGTACTCGACGAGTGCAAGAAGGCCGAGGGACGGATCATCCTCTTCGTGGACGAGTGCCATCTCATCCTAGGCGCCGGCAAGTCCGACGGCGCCATGGATGCCGCCAACATACTGAAGCCGATGCTCGCTCGCGGGGAGCTGCGCATGATCGGGGCCACGACTCTCGAGGAGTACCGGCAGCACATCGAGAAGGACGCTGCCTTCGAGCGTCGCTTCCAGAGGGTTCAGGTGAACGAGCCATCCGTCGAGGCCACCATCAGCATCCTTCGTGGGCTAACCGATCGGTACGAAGCCCACCATGGAGTACGGATCTCAGACGCGGCCATCATCGCAGCTGCGCAGCTGAGCGACCGGTACATCACGGGACGGTTCCTTCCCGACAAGGCCATCGACCTTGTCGACGAGGCAGCCGCGACGAGACGGGTGCAGCTTGACTCTCGGCCGGAGAAGATCGATGTCCTCGAGCGGAAAATCATGCAGCTCGAAATTGAGGCCACGGCTCTTGCCCGCGAGAAGGATAAGGCGTCCAAGAAGAGGCGCACTGAGGTGCAGGGCGAGATTGCCAACCTTCGCGAGGAACTCGAACCCCTCATGGAGAAGTGGGAGGCTGATCGTGGCCGAGCCGAGGAGCTGATGGAAGCAAAGGAGAAGCTTACAGCATTGGAGGCCAAGGCCGCCGCAGCTGAAAGAACTGGCGATTACGAGAGGGCTGCTGATCTCAAGTATGGTGCAATTCCAGATCTCAGGACTCACATTGCAAAGATCACAAAGGAGGAGGAGGAGCGCAAAGCTGAGCTGGCCGAGAAGATGGACGGCGACGATGAGGATTCCATGGCACTGGAGGTCGTGCTGCCAAAGCATATCACCGACATCATCTCCAGGTGGACAGGCATACCGGCCAACAAACTATCGCAGACAGAGCGCGAGAGATTGTTGCACCTTGGAGACAGGCTGAAGGAGCGTGTCGTAGGACAGGACGATGCTGTTGAAGACGTCGTTGACTGCATCCTGAGATCCAAGGCAGGCCTCGCGAGGCCATCACAGCCTGATGGCTCCTTCCTCTTCCTCGGGCCTACTGGGACGGGTAAGACTGAGCTCGCAAAGGCCCTATTCTCAGAGCTATATGATGGAGACGAGAGGCACATCGTAAGGATAGACATGTCTGAGTACACAGAGGAGCACTCAGTGGCGCGTCTTGTTGGGGCTCCGCCAGGCTACATTGGCCATGACGAGGGCGGGCAGCTCACAGAGGCTGTCAGGAGGAAGCCGTATACGGTTGTTCTCTTCGACGAAGTCGAAAAGGCACACAAGAAGGTCCTAACCGTCTTGCTGCAGGTGCTCGACGAGGGCAGGTTGACCGATAGCAAAGGACGGACGGTTGACTTCACGAACAGCGTTATCATACTCACCAGCAATCTGGGCGCAAACTTCCTTCTCAACTCTGATGAGTCTTCGCGAGATGTTGCAAGGGAGCAAGTCATGAACGCTGTCCGTTCGCACTTCTCACCAGAGTTTCTGAACAGACTCTCTGGTATAATCATGTTCAACTCGCTTGGTGCAGCCCAGCTGGAGAAGATCTGCCAGAAGGCGATGAACGGCGTCAAGAAGCGACTAGCTGGGCAGGGCATCCGCGTCGTGCTTGAGAAGAGTGGCGTGGAAGCAATCCTGGAAGCGAGCTACGATCGGAGCTATGGTGCCCGACCAGTTGAGCGCTACTTGGAAAACACAGTGGTCACGAAGCTGAGCAAGATGCTCATCGGTGGCGAGCTATCGTCGGGCTACACAGTATTCATTGAAGGTGTTGGCGACGATGATTCGTTCGACTTTGTGGAAAATGAGAAGAAGCGCACAAAGAGATTGAAGTATCGTGTGGAGGAGTTCCCCGCGGAGATGACATTGAATCCAGATGGAGACCTGGTATCGGAGACCGCTCCAATGCAAACTTGAGTAGAGACGAGGATGGATCAATTGAAATAGAAATTCGGGCATGAGCTTGACGGCTGGTACTAACAAAGTAATAGGTTGAGATAGAGTTGTACATGAGATCTATTCTAGAGGCAGTTGCGATAAACAAACGCTAGAAGAACAATGTTGATGCTACGGTACTGCCGATGAATGTAGTACAGTGTGTGTGTGACGCCATGTTCACTGTCACTGACGCTAAAATACACGATTTTATGCCCCAGCGCCTATTTCTCTAGAGATTCCTGCTAGAGAAGCCCATCTCCAGCGCCATTAATTTCTCATCAAGGTCGTCTTCAATGGCGGCTTGCCACTCTCTACTGTGTCGCGACCCTCGCTCTTCTGCTTTGCCTTGACCAACTGCAGGTTTGTTTGATAGTACCTCATGTCCGGGCGCTGGAATGCTCGTGTTCGCGTTACCCATACGCTTGTGCAACCTGTTTGCAGCCAACGACGATGCCACTGCAGCTCTCGCGAGCAGCTTGCGAGCCCTCTCCCTTACGTCCGAAGGCGCTAAATTCTCCTGCTCGTCTACCGGATCGCTGGTGTGCATCTCCATCTCATACTGGCGTAAGGGATCCCCCTCAAATGATCGAAACGTGCCGCGATCGGTGCCCTTGAGAGCGTCACTGGGGGCTTCGATTGTCTCTCCGCGAGGTTCACTGGAGTCGCTTGTGTGCACGACTTTGTCAGCGGTCATAGCATCAGTCAAGTCTGTTGGTGACTTAGGTTGAGGGGCCGCCACGATTGCGCCCTCGACGCCAATCCCAACTACCAGTGTATTTCCAGTGAAAGCTATGGCACCCGGTGCTTCATACTCTTCGTGCCTCTTCCTGCTCTTTGAAATACGTTGAGATCTCTCTAGTGTTTCCGGCATTTGCTCTGCCACACTTCTCTTCCCTGTTTCATCGCGCGTAAGTTCACCACACGAATCTCTGCCTAGTGCCTTGGAGCTCACTTCAAAGGCGGTTTGAAAGGATGATGTTGAAAGTTCGTCGCCTTTGTTTGTGACAGTGTATGAATCAGCATCTGGGCATGTATAGCTGCCTGTAGGCTTCTCAGGCGTACCATTCTCTGGCGAATGTTCCCCTGGGCAATTTGGTGCATGCAGAGGCTCTTCTTTGTCCACTATAGCCACAAGGTCTTGGTCACCATCCCTAGCCACACTTGACTCACAATGACTTGGACTCTTTACAGCCTCCTTTCCACCCTTAGGATAAGATGCCGAATCATGTTCTTGTTCTAGTTCTCCGGATGCTCTGTCCAATTCCTCAATACTATCCGAGGTCCTCCTCTTTCCGATGCATCTTTCAATGGAGTCATACATGTCATCATCCAAGCCTCTCAAGCTTTTCTCGATCTGCCAGTTGGTTACTGTCATACGAAGCAGCATATCAGTGAACACGACGGTAGTGGCCAAGATCCTCCCCCAGGTTTCAAGCACAAACTTTGTGTAGCTCATGACTTCCTCTGACACCAGTAACTCTTGAGTATACAACCAACGAAGGATGAGGGCAATGCTTGTCAAGTTCAGTATCAAGATGACCTTCATGATGCGGTCCACCTTCCCTTCACTGTCATCAGTCGTTTTCTTGATAAACAATCCTCGCTTAATGACGTAGAGCCAGGGATAGAAGAATCTGATTAAGATTCCAGCCATCAAAACAAAGTCTCCTCCGAACTGAATAACAAGTATTGCAACAGCCAATATCACGATGGAAAGAAAAGGTGCTGCTACTATCAAAATCCAGCTGGAAAGGGACGAATCAGGGATGAGTCCTCTCATCCTGAGGCTCCCGGATACCAGCGCCGAAGGAAAAGACACAAGAACTGGTAGGGCCGAGATGAAGTTGTTGACCCCCAAACGGATGGGTGAGTCAGGTGCTTGTATATTGCTCACAAGTTTGACGTACGAAGTGACATCGTTGTCTGAGGAAGAATCATTGGATAAGTATCTCACAGGAATGATAGCAGGAATGATAGGAAGTATGAACGAAATAAAGAATCCCACCCGGATGATTTTTGATGACAGTCTCCACTTTGTCCATACCCTAAGATTTCCTCTTGGGATTCCGATTGCCGCCATTACGGAAATGACTAAGACAAAGTTTGCTATGTTTGGGAGATTGTACAGGGCATTACCTTCGTCCGTGAGGTTGTGGTGCCTTAGGATCTGCGAGAGACCAGTGATGGCAGCGGACATCAGCACCGGGGTAGAGAACAACATTTGAGACTTTCGCCACGCAAGATAAGTCCGGAGAGTGGCGTTTTCGACGCAAGCTTTCTTTAACAGGTCCGTCTCATACGGTGTTGGTTCGATGAGCTTCAATCTCCAGCCAAAGCATCTCCTCAGGTGGTTCCAAAACATTGCTGTCCTGGCTTTAGAAGCAGCTTTTGCTTGTTCCCAATAGGCAGTTGCTACATGATCTGTTGCAGCTCTGGTCCCTTCTTTGTTTCCGTCCTCGCCAGGGTGGCATTCTGGTGGTTGTCTTTCCACATTCATTTCGATTGAAGGCATGCAATTATTATGCATGCAAATTTTGCCAAGGGGCTTGTTGCGAGGTGAGATGGGATGTTCTGTGATGCTCCAGAATGCGGCGTCAATCCGAACTGCTGGCTCTCAAGATAAATACACCACACACTACACACTCTCTAGAGCTAGAGAGGGTCTTGGTGGTCTTGGTCTATCGCGGAAGTTGGATGAAAGGCATGACCAAAAGCATGGAGGTACAGTGCCAATGTAAGAGGGTACGATACCATAAGAGCAAGCCTAAGGTGCACGACAGTGCACGACTACCGACTTGCTACCGATACCATACAGAAAAGTTCGTGATCAGCTGCCTTGTCGAATGCTTGCTATGTGGAAACTGGTGCTCGTTGCTTCTGTCATGTACCGTGAAGTGTACTGCCATGCATGCTGTCTGATAGTGTGCGCTGGCCGCCTCTCGCTGGGTCGAGTCAGGGGTCCAGTTTACATCTCTACCGCCAATCTACAACCTGGGCGAATGCCAACAGATTGAGCGTCGCAAGCACGCAAGTATTTGCATTGTTGGGCCCTCTATGGATGCGGATTCTTTCTGGTAGGTTAGGGTTGCACTCACCGTCTGAGCATCGCGTACCATATCAAAACTATCAGATATGTTCAGGTTGAATTCAGGCTCTATATCTCTAGTTCAACAAATGGCTATTCGCCTGACAACAACTTTGTATCTTCTCGTTGTGCCAAGTCAATCTCTTGCAGGCTAGAAGAACCCTTGAGAACTTTATTGATGTTCGAACCTTTGAAAGTGTGGTAAGTCCCCTCTTTGCCGGTGTTGGACCTCCAAGTCCCAATGAACTGATCCGCCTCGAAATCAAATTTGCCGATAGAGAACACTTTGAGGCCAGTATTCTTTCCGCGAGGCGTCTCCTCTACCCACCACGCATCTCCGGCGTAGGAAGCGGACCCTTCGATTATGGTTGCATCTCCGTCGGCGTCACGGCTTCGTCCTGAAATGTTGTATCTCTTCGCTTCGTGATCGTTCTCGAGGCGGATCGTCACGTCGCCAAATTGAGTGTGACCTTCTTCCCAGTACGAAATGTTGAAATGTCCCGCGTAGCTTTCGAAGATGGCAGGCGCGAACGTATTGTATCCCCACGAGGGGTCTCCGCCTGTGATGTCGCGGCCTTGCCGAGCGCTAGAGACGGCCGATTCGTATGCCTCGTAGTAACCGACTTCGGGGTTCTGGATTAGACCACATGATCTTGCAATTTTTAGTCCCAGCACAAGCAACACAAAGATGATATTCACTATCCCATCAATCCAAACTATGATACCGCTAGCAGGATCACCATAACCTTGTCCGTATTGGGCTGGGCTATAGAATCCACCCCCGCCAAATCCGCCACCACCGCCTCCTCGCAAGAATCGAGCAGGTGGGTCAGTCATGTTCGTCTTACCCGCCAGCAAACTTCGGTGTGAGCTGGATGGTTCTGGCGTTGATAGGACGATCTTCCGACCGTGATATGCGTACGATGGAGAGTCTCTGCAGTAACTGCTGCGAGTCTTGGTCTTGTCTGTAGAGGTACCTACGTACCTACGTGATAAGAGCAAGACGGGTGCACGACTACCTACGATACAGAAAATCACTGAAGGGACATGAGCCAGTGGCCCATCTCTGCAGATTGTTGCTATGCGCTGCCTGTGCTGCGCCATCATCGAAGTCGATCTCTCTAGATCGAGAGCTGCGTTGCTGTGCAGCGTCTCCGCCTAAATTGCTTTTCTCTGGAGAGAGAACAAGGGACTGCAATGGTGGGATATACACGTACATTTCTCGTGCCCTTGACTTGGCTGGGATAACAGGTTGTCCGTAAGATGCGCACTTCCTCGCAAGATATTCTGGGGTTGAGTCGCATCCCTTCCTGCGAGTGTGCGAGCAGCGATGTCACAAGAGCTGTGCCTGGTGTTCAGTGCAGCTACTTCTATTGCAAGTTCTGAGTACTACACTCAATAGCCGGCGTATTAGTTATGGAACCTCTCTAGCAAGCCATCGTTTCTTACCGCAATGATCTTGCTGAGGGCTGAGAAACCAATGGCACACATTTTTTTATGACGGTAAATGTGAGACAATGATCTAGATAGAGATAGAACGTTTGGGTTGGAGACGAGACACACATTGATAACCAGGGTGCTCGGTAGCCTTCGGTAGCCTAGCGCTAAAATGGTACCAAACGTCTCGACATGGCTGGCTCAGAGATCGACAGCAACTATTTATGACTGAACCTGCCACACCACATTTAATTTTATGAACAAATAGCTGGACAACACGCATTCAATACGCCACTCCAACGAGAATGAGAGAGACACCATCATTCTTTCTCCAAACATAATGGGTGGCCAGGTCGGGAATCACCGTTCACAACTTATCTCTTGCCATCTCTTGCTTCCGTTTACCTCCTTCTGCCGCTGGCCTTGGCGGCCCGGCGCCTGGCGCTTGCCGCGCTGGACGTCGCCCCGCCGCCGAGGCTGAAGCCGCTGGCGGCTGCTGGGGTGGCTCCAAAGGCGGGCGCCGCGGGGATCGTGGCCCCGGAAGACGCCCCGGCGCCGAAGGAGAACGTCGTGGGCTGGGGCGCCGTGGGCGCTCCGCCCGCGGCCGGTGTCCCGAATGAGAAGCCACCGGCGGTGGGAGCGGCTGCTGCGGCGGGGGTGGGCTGGGATGTCGCTCCGAAGGCAAATGGCGCAGCACCACCGCCTGGTGCCGCAGGCGCTGCGGGAGCCGGGGCGGCGCCGCCAGAAGTAGCCCCGGCGCCAAACGAGAATGCCGCCCCCGAAGGCGCAGCTGTCGCTGCTGCGGGCTGAGACGTCTCACCAAATGCTGGCGCTCCGCCGCCGGTACTGGATGGGGTCGCGCCAAACGAGAAAGCAGCGCCACCTGCTGGTGCCGCCGCTGGCGTGCTCGCGGCCGCCGGCTTCGACCCCCCGAACGCGAACGCCGCGGGCGCCGCCCCGGCGGGGTCGGCCGGCTTCTTCGCGCCCGCCCCGAACGAAGGTGCGGGTGCCTTCGAGAACGTCGCCGCTGAGGCCGCCGCCGCCCCGGGAGCCTCGGCGGAGCTCCCGAACGAAAGGGCGGGAGCATCGCCGGATCGCGCCGCCGGTTCCGCGGGGGCGGCGGCCGATGCCCCGCCGAACGTAAACCCCGGCTTGGCGGCCACCGCCCGTGCCAGCTTCTTCTCCGCGTCCGCCGTCCCGGACGTCGCGCCGAAGGCAAACGCCGTCGAAGGGCCGCTCGCTTTGGCATCGCCGGCTGGTTCTTTGTCCTCCTTCTTCGTCCCGAACGAGAAGGCGACCGGGTCGCCCGAGCCCTTGGCGGCGGGCGGCGCCTCCTCTTCCTCGGCGCTCGCGCCGAACGAAAACGCGGGGATCGACGAAGGCTTGGCCGGCGTGGCGCCCGCGGAGGAGGACGCCTTCCTCGGCGCCGGGGTGGCGCTCCCCGCCGCCGCTCCCCCCCCGAAGAGGCCGGAGGACGGTCCCGGGGTCCTGGGGGGCGTGGACACGGACGGGAGGGGACCGGCGGCTGCCGGGTTCTTGGGCGGCGTCCCCGCCACGGCCGCCGCGCCGAACTTGGTCCGCTTCGCCGCCGCGCCGCCGCCGCCGTTCTCCGCGTTCTCCTTCTGCCCGTCGTGGCCCATGGCGCGAAGGACCCACTCGTCGCGCGCGTCCTCGCGCCGTCGCTTCGCGGTGGGCGTCGTCCTTCCGAGGACCGAGTTGTTGAGCGCGCCGCCCCCGGCGCCGCCGAGGCGACGTCGGGCGCGCCCGAGGCGGGACGCGGCGCCGAGGATGTCTCCCCGGCGCTTCCGTCCGCCGCCGCCGGCGGCCGCAGTGGCCCGCTGTTGTTGTTGTCCGCCCTGCCCCTGCCCCTCCTGCTGGCGCTTCATCCTGCCGTACCGCTTCGACAGCGGCGTGATGGTGGGGAGCAACCCGTACCGCTGGATGTACCGTTGCTTCCGCTCCTCCTCCGTCGTCACCGTCGCCGCCCGCTTTTCCCCTTTGTCGCCGGCGTTCGTCGCGGCGGGAGGGGGGCGCACGTGGGGCTTCCGCGACGACGCCGTCCTCGCGCCCCCGTTCGCCGTCGCGGCGGCGGGCGGGGGACCCCGCCGTCCGGCCGACGGCCCGGCGGGCGACGCCGGGGGCCCCCCGGCCGCGCTCCCGGCCGCGGCGCCGGGAACGGACGGCGCCGAACCCCCCTCGGACGACGCGCTCGCCGAGGCCCCGTCGAAGTATCTCGACGGCCGCAATCCTGGCCTGGCCGGCGACGTCGTCGTCGACGGCGCGGGCGCGCCGGCCTCGGCGCCTTCCCGCTGCATCGCCCTCCGCGCCTCGCCGATGCTCGTCCTCCTCCCTCCCTGATGGGGCGGCGCCACCTTCCTCGCGCTCGCGGGGAGGTGCTTGTCGTAGTGGAACCGCTCCGTGGACACCTCGCCGTGCTCCGTCTCCGAGAACAGGACGCGGCGCGCCGTGGCCGGCGTGGGCGCCGCCGCGGATCCGGCCGAGGAGGAGGCGTTCGGGCCGGGGGTGCGCTGCCTGAGTATGGCCCCGCCGACTGCCGCGGGGGGGGTCGAGCTGGAGACGGCGACAGCAGAGCCGTCGGAGCCGTTGGTCGCCGCCACCGCCCGCTGCTGGTTAACGACGGATACCTCTGAGGAGGCGGCGATGGTCGACGCCAGGATCGGTCGACCGGCGCCGGCATTGACCATCGCACCGCCGCCCGCCGCGCGGTCCAGGCCCCGCTCGCCCCCCCTCGCCGCCGGGGACGGCGAGGCGCTACCCCCGAACCCGTCCGTGAAGCCCGTGAACGGCACCACGCCGCCGCCGCTTCCCCCGCCGCGGGCCCCCCTCCGCAAGAAGGGGCTGTTGCGCACGCTCTCCTCCAAGCTCTTCAGCGCCGACCTGCACGCGTCGGGGGAAGCGGCGG
>JALLBE010001231.1:0-11259 GCA_036939795.1 Thalassiosira mediterranea | reverse complement strand
TCCGTCCGCACCGTGCGGATGAATCTCAAACACGAATCAAGTCGCGGCTCGATTCGACTTAAGATCCACGTGGAACTACAAGACTCCTCTTGTAAGGGTATTCTTGGGGGCTCAATCACTAAAACATTATGTAAAGGTGAATTTTTGAAAAATATAAACACAGGGGCAGGGATTGCGCAACATCCCCCGATGAATTCTCGGTACGAGATCAACGCACGAAGACACGCTAGCATGTCATCATTTTCGAAACTGCATCAGATTTGATTATGTATACTACTTTATATGGAATGAAAGTTATTCCCGGAAAGGGACACGATAGTGTGTACGTCGTATTGCGACCGTTTCTTTTCACAGGCCTTTTCTGGATGATCCGCAATCGCTCCGCAAGCAGAATCCGCGGTTAGTCCAGAACGCGTGCGGAGCGTTTTTGCGAAAATAAATGACGAATTTTCGAATCCGTCCGCTCCGCGCTCCGCAAGAGAAATAGCAGCCTGATAGTCTGGGCCCTAACCATGGTGGTGGTGGTGTTTCAATTTCAATTGTGGACTGATTTTTGTCTCTTTTGTATGATCACCTTTCAACATCAACATAAGTGACATGATCAACTTTCTATTCTATGTGTAAGTAATAGTGTCTACACTCTAGAGGTAGGTAGGCCATGCTGCTGTTGTACTAACATTGACATCAGCATCAGCAACATGGTAATGGTATAGTATATGTATATGGTATATTATGGAAACCACAGAGTCCTGATGATCCATGCCATTGCCATGGGTGAAGGAATGCACCTCGCGCAGGCCCTATGAAAATATTCTTGACATCTCCAACCTTCATACTTTTTGTGAGGCATTGCATACTTTATTTGTGTATCATAATTGTCCCAGCACCAGGAAGGAACAACCATATATTGTTAATTTAGTGTGAATTGTGTGTCTATTTCTATTTTAATGAAAACGATAATGATTGACTAGAGCTAGAGCTCTGCATCTACTGTTTCTACCAAGAGATATGTAGACATGTACCTGAGATTACCTGAATCTCCCCAGAGATTCTGGGAGAGAGCGAGGAGAGTGATGGGGAGTTGATTTGGTCCCCTGGTTCCAAGCAAGAAGTTGCAAGACAAAAAAGGGGAGGAGAGAGGGCCCCGTAAAGAACCCCTTCATGTCCACGTATGTAGGAACAGTATGAACGAGATCCCAGAGTTCAACCACATCATTCAACTTTGGGCACAAACCACCTGCATGAAACCACGCCGCCCCACGCACCGCTCCGAACGCTCCGCGTCGTCGCGTCCTCTCGATCCCCTCGCCACGAGGAACCCAGAACGCGGTGGGAAAGCAAGCAAAGAAGCACACGAGATGGGAAATACGCACGACGAAGCACGGGATCAAGCAGCGCGGCGGCGCCAACCGATCCACAATTTGCCTCTCTCCTCCTTCGTTGCATTGGCGAAGATATTGCGTTCCGAATTGTCGCCATCGTAGCGTCGATGCTTTCATAGAGACTTACATCGGGGATCGATAGAGCCGCCGTTACGACTGTTCAGCTTCGTTGACGACAGTGAAGTTACATTGGTCGAGATCCACTTATTGGAAGGGGCGAAATTGATACAACAACCTCGGAAGGAGAAATATAGAAGAAGAAAGATGAAGTTCATATCAGCAGCAGTCCTCGCGGCGGCGGGAGGGGCCGCGGCCTTCACCGCCCCGGCGTCCACCATCAATAGGTCGCCGGCCGGCGCTCAGACCGCCACGGCCCTCAACGAGGCGATCAACAGGATCACGCCGCAGGGCCCCCCGTACGTCGGCCCCGCGTCCAAACCCCTCCTCGACCAGGTCCAGTACCCCCGCGACATGAAGCGATTCGACATGAAGGAGCTGCAGCAGCTCGCCCACGAGCTCCGGTGGCAGGTGATCGACAGCGTGTCCCAGACCGGCGGCCACTTCTCCTCCTCCCTCGGCGTGGTGGAGCTCACCGTGGCCCTGCACTACGTCTTCGACATGCCCGAGGACGACATCATATGGGACGTGGCGCACCAGTGCTACCCCCACAAGATGCTCACGGGCCGTCGCGACAAATTCCCCACCCTCCGGTCTCTGGGCGGCATCTCGGGCTTCTGCAAGCGCAAGGAGTCCGAGTACGATTCCTTCGGCGCGGGACACTCCTCCACGTCCATCTCTGCCGCGCAGGGAATGTCGGTGGCCAAGTCCATGCTCAACAAGAGGCAGAACAACTGCATCGCCGTCATCGGCGACGGAGCCATCACGGGCGGCATGGCGTACGAGGCCATGAACAGCGCGGGATACCTCACGAGCCGCATGATCGTGGTCCTGAACGACAACGGACAGGTCTCCCTCCCCACGGGAACGCAGACCGCGGGAGGAGTCAAGCCCGCCTCGCAGCTCTCGGCCTACACCTCCAACCTCCTCGTCTCCAAGCCCTTCCAGGACTTCCGCGACTTCGCCAAGAGCCTCAACCGTCTCTTCCCCGAGAACGTCCAGGACGTCAACAAGCGCCTCGACGAGTACGCCCGCGGCCTCGTCACCGGCGGCACCGTCTTCGAGGAGCTCGGCTTCTTCTACGTCGGACCCATCGACGGGCACGACCTCGAGAACATGGTCCCCATCCTCGAGAAGCTCCGCGACTCCGACTCCAACAAGCCCGTCCTCCTCCACATCAAGACCACCAAGGGGTACGGATATCCCCCCGCCATGGCCGCGTCCGACCGCATGCACGGCGTGGGCAAGTTCGACATCGCCACCGGGGTGCAGGTCAAGGGCAAGGCCGCCGCCCCCTCCTTCACCTCCATATTCGCCAACTCCCTCATCGACGCCGCCACCGAGGACCGCGCCGTGGTGGGGATCACCGCCGCCATGCCCGGGGGGACCGGCATGGACATCTTCGGCCGTCGCTTCCCCAAGCGCACGTTCGACGTGGGCATCGCCGAGCAGCACGCCGTCACCTTCGCCGCCGGTATGGCGTGCGAGGGCCTCAAGCCCTTCTGCTGCATCTACTCCACGTTCATGCAGCGCGGGTACGATCAGGTGGTGCACGACGTGGCCATCCAGAACCTGCCCGTTAGGATGATTTTGGATCGCGCGGGAGTCGTGGGCAACGATGGACCCACGCACCACGGATGCTACGACCTTGCTTACCTCGGGTGCATCCCCAACCTGACAATCATGAGCCCCAGTGATGAGATTGAGCTCAGGAACATGGTCATGACGTGCGCTGATTTCGATGATGGACCGACTGTGCTCAGGTACCCCAGGGGAGTTGGGTATGGCGCCGAGAAGCTGCAGGATCTGTTCGGATACGACCTTGAGGATGGAGAGATTCCTACGCGGGGTAAGTTTGCTTTTGCGGGGAGGATTTTTGCCGCTGGAATGGTCCCATCTGCTAGGGAGTCAGAGGAAGTTGAGATGGAGAGTGGGGCATCAAAGCTTGCTTCATTGGCATAGCAGTTTGGGGGGAGTCCTTCGTACACTTTCATTCACACAACTGTTCGCTGTGAGGGAGGCAGAGAGAGCAAAGCTGCTGTTGGTCACCCAACTTACGTATGCGCTCTCTATGAGGAGGTAAACGTCTTCATTTCGGATCTCCTGCAAGAAGTGGATCAAAGCAGGCTGGCTTGTTTCACTGGAGCAGAGTAGATGCTGAAGCGAGCGTTCTGTTTGTGATGTTTTTGGCCAATCTCAGTGAGGCAGATAGGCGCTAACCGTTTGCTCTCCTCTTCTCCTTCTCGTCATCTACAACAGGTGTCCCAGTTGAAATTGGAAAGGGACGTCTCATCCGTCTCCCCGGCGGAGTTAAGGCCCTGAGGGAAGAGGCGCCTGCCAACGGAAGCTCCGACTCCAAGCTCGGTGCCGGATCGAGAGGAAAGAGGAGGGAGGACCGCGTGGCCATCCTCTCCATTGGTACCCGCCTCTCGGAGGCACTCATTGCCGCGGATGAGGTTGAGGAGATGGACCCCGACCTCGCCGTGACGGTTGCCGACGCGCGATTCATGAAGCCCCTGGACGTGGACCTTATCCGCGACCTGGTGAAGGACAATGGTATCATCATTACCATTGAGGAGGGCAGCATCGGTGGCTTCGGTGACCACGTCCTTCACTTCCTGTCGTTGGACGGTGCTCTTGATGATGGTAAGCTGAAGTTCCGCCCCATGGTTCTTCCTGACACCTACTTTGAGGCTGCCACGCAATATGAGCAGTATGAGATGGCGGGACTGAACTCGCATCACATCCGGGGAACGATAATGAGACTGGCGGAGAAGGTTGAGGTTCCTGTCCTCTCGGAGTAAGATGCAGGACTACATGGGTTTAGGTGCTATCTCATTTTGAACAGAGAATAACTCTCAGGAAAGCGCTAGTACAAACATAAATGAGAATGAAATACCAGATTGCTCTTTGGTTTGTTCCAGCTAGACACGATGCATGTGTGGCAAGCTGATGTATGCACATAGATATGTTTTAGGAATGGTGAGCTCAGTTTTACTGTTGACGAAAAGAGTAACAACTTAGCTGGTCTACAACTGGCTACCCTATGTAGTACTTTCAGGCAGGTAGATCTTGTGCACCAAATGGTTTGGAATAGAACAAACTACTGTATGTTTCTTCTTCCGTTCGCCCTGCCTCTTTACTCAGAAAAACTCACAGCTCCACCGTGTGCCTCGAGCCACTTTCTCCATGATGTACGGCATCAGGCATCAGCCATCGACATGTCCACCACAAGAGGATCTTCAGCCAATGCACCCATCGCTTTTGTTGAATGACCAATTCTCAGACCACATGGTGAATAAGGGCTTCCTCTATGTACGCGCAGTCTCAAAATGAGGTCTCCGCATGGGCCAGAAGAGGTATTCACCATGAGCCGCAGACAGACTACCAAGAGCCAAAGCCAGTTAGATCCATCTCATCCATACGAATCCATTTTCCTCGTTTGACCGGATTCAAGATGTTGTACGGTAGGCATCGGCTATTTTTCGGCAATGCTTCAACTATATAGGCATACCAGAGGGCATACCATTGCCACCGGCAGTTGAATGACTGCTATCTCTTCCATACCAAGGGAAAGTGTTCCTCTGAAAGTTCGACGTTGGCCAGATCCTCGTCATCAATGTCATCGGGTATATAGCTCCGCCACAGTTTACTCTTCCTCGCATCTTTCGTCCACTTCACTTCTGCCGGGACAAAGTGCAGTCCAATACCACGCCTGGGACGGTCCGTGGACCTGTTCTTACCGGAGCCGTGCCCTGAGACGACACGCATTTTCGTTAGGTGAACCATCGCTGATGCAAATACGTATCATAGTTCCGCACATCAACTATGTCACTCACACACTTTGCCATGATGGATGGAAATGCCTCCAGCCCCCAGACCGGCCATGGATACCACCTCCAGGCTTTTCTCAGGGTCATCGATCCCCTCCAGCTTCGCGGCCGAATAGAGCAGCTTTCTGTTTTCCATCTGGAAGAAGCCGGAAGCCGATCCGACCCTCCCGTCACCCCACTTGTGCGATCCTCGCACGTACTCGAGCGGACCCAGTTCCTCGTCCATAGTATCGAGCGCTACCCAGACCGTGACCACGTCGGACGGCTCGAACATGAAGTAGGGAGAGTCACGATGGAATACCAACGGCGGGGCACCGGGAGGCCTGACCGACGTGCGATATGTGCGAAATGTGATGTGTGCACTTAGCGGACATTTGAAAGCAAAAACGGTATGGGGTTGCCCCAGTGACAACGTGGCAACAACGAGATGATAACTTACTTCGCCCATACCTGATCCTGTGCTAGCCGTGCGCCCTTCTCCCATCCAGCCAGCCCCGCCACCATCCTCCCGATGTCGGGCGCCGTCACCAGCTCCCGGAAGCTGTCGTCGCATTTGTTGATGTTGATGATCTGAAGAACTCGACTCGCACGCGACGACTTTGCGTCGTACCCCAGCGGCGCACCCCCCTCATTACCGCGAGACTCCGCGATCACCTTAGGCATCTTGTCGGGCGACGATCCTCGATCGAACTCTCCCCGCAAAACGCGCTCGAGACGTCTGTTCAGCTTCTCGACGAGGGGGGCGCCGAGGGCGTCGCGGAAGAAGACGAAGCCATCTACTCGGAAGGACTCCGCCAGCGAATCGAGCGGTATCTCATCTTCGCCGCCGCCGCCGCTGCTGCCGCCGGCCAGGAGAGGCGGGCGATCCGCCGTGGATGGATGGGAGAGGTCCACCGACACCATCTCGCACCATGGTTATGTACCTCTAGAGAGAGGTAGACTGCTCTTGCTTGCTTCTTGCTTTCGACTTTCGAGTCGATTTTGTGGCTTCACGGATTGATGGCCGGCGCCTCCCCGCCTCTCCCCGCCATCCATCAAACAAACACGTAGGAATCAGTATTAAGTACAACTTGAACTGTAGAATCCCTGGATATCATCGCAGGAATTCATATCTTGTGCACGTTTTCCACGCAAGTACGGTATCTTTCAAGTCACAATATTAATATTGGTTCCATCGTATCCGGGCGTAGATGCGCAGCAGGCGGGCAGATGATGTTTGATGGATTGGATCCACAGAACGCATTTTTGCCGTATTTTTGCTGCCACGCCACCTGCGCCCAAAACATTCCGACTGTTGTCGCTCGGTACCATATCTCCTCGGCTCGGCCTCGCGGCTCGCGGCGCTCATTGCCAGCCATACAACGGCATTCCGATTCCGGTAGGCGGACTCCCTCAAGCCCGACCATGAGATCCATCAGCGGCGGTGGCTTCGCCTTGGCCTGTCACCTCCTCGCCGCCCCGGCCGAGGGGTACCTCGCGCCTCGTTCGGCGGCCTTCGTAGGTCCGGCCAGCGCCCCTCCCCGGCAGGCGGCCATCACCGCCCGGCCCATCGACGGCGCCCATCACGCGCGATCGACGCGGCGCTCTCGCGTAGCGCTCTTCGCCTCGCCCCCCCAAGCCCTGGGAACGAGCGGGGACTGGTCGGCGTATTTGGACGAGACGAAGGGCCTCATCTATTATTTCAATCCGCAGACGGGCGAGAGCAGATGTGAGTGCGATTCGATGAATGGTTGACTATTGTTGATCACGGTTCCAAACGAATTATGTAGATGCTCAATGCTGAACCAATAAATATATTATGTGTCGATGTCTTCTGCATATCTAACATTCATGACAGGGGAGCCTCCCGAAAATGCGGACTTTTCAGGTATCCTGATGAACATCGGCGCGGCCAAGAAGGTGGAAATGAGGGAGCGCCTGAAGAGCTACCTCGAGGAACGGCTGAGCGACTCGGCCACTGAGTTCGAAGGTACCCAGCAGCAGGAGGTAATGGAAGCGCCCAAGGAGGCCAAGGAGGCCAAGGAGGAGGAGCCGACGGCGAAAGAGCCCGAGAGACAGCACGAGCTGACGAAGAAGCCAGGCAATGGGATCTTGTCGGAATGGAAAGGGTGGCAGGCCCTCGTTGACGAAAAGAGGGGTCAGATCTATTACTACAACAAAAACTCGAGGGAGAGTAGTTGGGAGCGACCTGAGGGGTTCCCTGAGGTCAAATTGAGCGCTTCAAAAAGGATTGCATTGGAGGAGCAGAGCAAGCAATACTCTGAGTGGCACAACAAAGATTCACCCACACCCTCATTGAAAGTGCTTGGGAAAGGTTCCGTGAAAGTCTCGGAGTCATACTTTGCTACAGCTGCTGCTTCCCCTGGCGAATCTTCGAAGCCATCTCAAGAGCAAAAATCAGCGTCCACAAGTGGAAATACTGAGAAACTATCGAGTGAAGGAGACGCAGAAAAGAGATCTGCTTCGAAACAGCCACCCCCTACTCTCCCCATAGTGCAACAGGGAGAATGGTCTGCATACTTCGACATCAAGTCGGGTCTGGTATTCTACTTTAACGAAGCCACCGGCGAGACATCGTGGGACCCTCCCGTCGCAGACTTCCCGCGCATCATCATGGAGAGCACGGGGCCCAAGGTGTTGGAACCCGGATCGGGCAACATTTCCATGGAACGGGCCCTGGGATACATTGGCATGGACGAGATGGCCGAGGCTGTGGCGTGGGAGGAGGCAAAGAAGAGAGAGAGGGAGAGGAAGGCCGCGAAAAGGGCCAAGGAAGCTAAAGCTAAGGAAGAGACTGCTGCTCGAGAAGCAGCAGCTGAGGAGTCAGTCATGATTATGTATGGGGCAGCAAAACGGGCCGAGATGGAAAGATTGGAGCAGGAAAAGAGTGTGGTGGAGAAGCAGAAGGCTCAAGAGGTTGCAGATGCAGCTAAACTCGCAGCACAGGAAAGGCTCGAGCAAGAGCGAATTGCCTCCGAGGACGCTGAGGCCAAGATCAAAATGGAGAAGCAGCAGGAGCAAGAGCGCCTCGAGAAGGAACGGCTAGAGAAAGAGAGACTGGAGGCAGAAGAAAAGAGGAGGGCCGAACTTGCCGCTGCCAAACTTGCGGAACAAGAAAAGTTGAAGCAAGAGAGAATCGAGGCAGAGGAAGCCGCAGCCAAGTTTCGTGCAGCCGCGGCCAAGGCTGCAGAGCAAAAGTTGGAGCAGGAGCGACTTGAGCAATACCGGCTGGAGAAGGAGCGACTAGAGGCGCAAGAAAAGAAATTGGCAGAGTTGGCCAGGGCTGCTCAAGAAAAACTTGAGCAAGAGCGAATCGAACAGATGCGAATTGAGGCAGAAGAGAAGAAGCGGGCTGAGCTGGTGACAGCCAGGCTTGTTGAGGAAGCGAGGTGGAATCGAGAACGTGCCGCTGCAAAGGAGAGGGAAGCGGCGAGAGAACGAGAGTTAGCGGCCAAAGCTGCCATTCAGGAAAAACTTGAGCAAGAGCGACTGGAGACAGAAAGGATGGAGAGTGCGGAAGCTGACGAGGGGAGGAAATCGGCTGCGAAGTTCAAGCAGCCAATGCTTCCCAAGGAAGACCCAACGTTCACGGCGGAAACTGTCGAGACAATGGTGGCTCCTCTCAAGACAAGCACGCTCTATGACATCCTCCAGTGCCCTCCCACGGCAACACGTATGGAGCTGAAGAGGTCGTACCTCGAGCTGGCGAAGGAGACCCACCCGGACGCTCGCCTCCAGAACGGTCTCATCTCTGACGAAGTGACCGAACAGAGGTTCGTGGAAATATCTCAGGCGTGGAAAGTGCTGGGTGACTCCACAACGCGCAGACGGTACGATCGAGAGATACGAGCGAAGGGTATTTCGTCGAAGGCCGGGAACTTGTTCGAGAATTGGGTCATGGGTGCGGCGAAGGCGATGGACAAGGCATTGGAGAATGCGGAAAAAGAGTTTGCGAATGGAAGCGAGAAGATGCCGTGACATCCTGATTGTTATGTAGTATTGTAATTTGATGTACGAGATATGCAAGCTACAAATCTTTGATGGGGCCATCTGCTAAAGCCCCTACTGTGACGCCTCATTTTTATCCTTCAAAATCTGGGAGACGCATGTGGGGTTGGCGCCATGTTTCGATGCCATCAGGTGCGACAGCAACCAGACTTTGACGAGGTCGTTGGGGCTAGAAGAGCATCCGTGCACAGACCGGGCTTGATCGCAATGCACCTGCATACTGATGAATATTAGCTTGCTGGAAAGCAAAAGTTGTTGTCTTTCGCATTGTGCAACTCAGATGAGCTGGTACCTGGTACCCAAAAGGAAAACTATCTAAAACAACGTCAACGGAGGCTTGCCAGTGGGGGGTCCGGGTCCAGTCACGGAGATGTTGAGTTGTCCTCCTTGTCTGGCAGCAATGCAGCACAACAGATGGACAAGAAACAGCTGGGACCTTTGCAAGGAGGAAGAATACAAGCAGGGGTCCACTCCTTGCATGACTTGGATGGTCTCTTCACTCGAGGCGGCATGGGAGATTGCACGACTTGGAGTGCTTGGAGAGGCATGTCAAGGTCTCGTTTTGCTTGGAATTAGCCTAAGAGAGAAAGCGTTTAGTGCACAGAGAGTCAGCAACGGGGCAAGATATATATATAACTAGAGATAATCATCGCAATTTTGACATCAGAGCACCGCCACTCCTCATTGATAAACAGAACCGCCGACCTGGTTGATTGTTGTGGGGGGTGGGGGACGTCAGTCACCGAAGCAACCTGCAGGAACTCCAAACCTGTGTCCTCTGGTTAACGGGCATTTAAAGCAAATCGCGGCCAAGTCTACGACCTCTACGAGGGAGTCTTAACGTGCACTAATAGACACTTCACAAGAAAGTGGATCGACAAGCTTTAAGGGGGGCTGAAGGCGTCCCTGTTTCCCCCACCAGCAAAGTGGCCTTTTCATGAGTCGATCTTGTGGCCCTCTGTACATCTGGAGGCTAAACTAAAGCCCCACAACAAGCAGCACAAGTCGGACGAGGTGCTGGAGGCACTGGAGGTGTCAGTCCTGGAGGCGCTACTGCAGGAGACGGACGGACGTGTTCAGGTGACGATGGTGGTACATAACAAGCTGGCGCTGTGATATTCGGGACGTCGCCCATGTTCTTGACCAACGAGAACGAGCAGAGCTTTACCACGAGAGTACCATAGGGCCAAGAACCGGAATATCAGTTACTTCTCAGTTATTGTACTCGTCAAGAGTTAATCGTCAGTCATTGTTCTTGGTGTCAGTTACTCCTCAGTTAGATACTCCTCACTTTTCTTGTACTCAACATCAGTTACTCGTCATGTCATCAGTTACTCGTCAGTCACACGAGGCACGTAGAAATATGTATGGTATATTCGTGGTCAGCTTTTCGTCGTTCTCGCAGGTTATTGCACTCGTCATCAGTTACTCCTCAGTTATTGTACTTACTCGTCAAGAGTTACTCGTCAGTTGTTGTTCTTGGAGTCAGTTACTCGACAGTTACTCCTCAGTATTCTTGTACACTCGCCTCGTCATCAGTTACTTGCCATCAGTTACTCGTCACGTCATCAGTTACTCGTCAGTCACACGAGGCACGTAGAAATATGTACCATTCTGACGTAAGAACAGCATGAGATCAGCTACAGGTCAGTTACATGTAGTGTTGCCTAGAAATGACGCTATGTCCGTCATGGTTGTGCATAATCACTGCAATAAACACCAGAATCATGGCAAGGAACCAAACTCATGTTCATCTCTCACAAAATCCGAAGAAGCAAAAACTTCACATCATCAGCCTACCAGCAACTGCCCTCTCCATCTATTGTCACATCGACTGTATTCCAAACAATGATGCTGCTTCGAGCCACTCTCATCGTCTTGGCTGGGATCCGCCGTGCCGGGGCCAAAGATCTTGGTGA
>JALLBE010001230.1:0-11279 GCA_036939795.1 Thalassiosira mediterranea | reverse complement strand
CGGTGCATCTTGAAATCCCAATGTGTGATCTGCAGATCCGCGATCACGGATCTACCAACTTTTGAGATCTGTGATCTCGGGACAGCCGACACACCGGATCTGCAGATCCGCGGGATCTGTGGATTCGGTCTAACAGATCGTCGGTCGTCGCAATCTCGCCGTTGGCTTCGCCAGATTCGCTCCATCTATTGAATATCGGGTATCGGGTGGCTCTAAAATGGTCATGTTCCTTATCTAATGTAGGTACATACATGACTGGTCGAATAAATCATTCTTTACCCATTATATACCCAGATACGCCTCGCGCTCCGCGGGCTCCGCGATTTGCGATTCCAATACACGTCCGCTCGCAACGGCACGAAGATGATAAGGTTTCACCAGGCATCGAGGCTCGTCTCGCCGCGGTGGGCCCCGACGGTCAGCGGGCAGCGGCTGGGCCGGCGGGTGGGTCCGTCGGCGCTGCCAACGGCAACGTCGATCGATGCGCTGTCCCTCCGCGTCGCCGGGTGTTCGCTTCGCTGCCACCAGCATCTTTCGGCCGGGCGCTCGTCGCTACCCCGCATGGCCGTGGCGGCCCCGCGGCTCTCCTCCATCTCGTTTCGGAGCGCTCGTCGACTCCCGCTGCCGGCTTCTAGTCTCTTCTTGCGACCTTCCCACTTCCTCGGCGCGGGACACTTCGCCGCGGTCCGAATCTACTCCTCCTCCCAGCGGCCGAATCCGCCCAAGGGACGTCTCGCCTCCGGCATAGCCACGATAGGGGCGGGCGGGATGCTGCTGCTCGGGAAGGGGAAATATCTACTCGGGGCGCTGAAGCTGACCAAGTTTGCTTCGTTGGGATCGATGCTGCTCACTGTCGGCGCGTACACGGCTTTCTGTGAGTGTCATGTGTGAATCTTTCTCTGCTGATTGTCGAACAATTCGATTCGCTGGGCTTGATGCTTAGGCAATGTGCACTTCGCATTCATTTCGACGATGATATCCATTCAGTTGGCTTTCCCTACGCGATAGGGATGACCGGTCTCATCCTGGTCCACGAAAGCGGCCATGCCCTCGCAATGAAGAAGTTGGGCATACCGTTCAGCCCCATGGTATTCATCCCCTTCATGGGCGCATCGGTGGCCATGCAAAGGCGCCCGAGGGACGCCTACGAGGAGGCTCTCGTGGCCTTCGGCGGGCCGGCGCTGGGGAGCGTCGGGGCGCTGGGAGTCGCAGCCGCCGCGCACGGGACGGGCAGCCCGCTGCTCTTCGCCCTGGCCGACTTCGG
The DNA here is from genome assembly GCA_036939795.1 of Thalassiosira mediterranea. Classification (NCBI taxonomy): domain Eukaryota; phylum Bacillariophyta; class Thalassiosirophyceae; order Thalassiosirales; family Thalassiosiraceae; genus Thalassiosira; species Thalassiosira mediterranea. The sequence goes on along the minus strand of JALLBE010001230.1, from coordinate 10,015 downwards.
ATTCATGATCAACCTGTTCAACATGATACCGCTGGGGATGATGGACGGCGGGCGGATCTGCGGAGCCATCAGCCCGTATGCGGGGCTTGTCGGATTGGGCCTTGGTGGAACTATGGCGTACCAGGGAATGATACACAATCCAATCTTTTATTTGGTCCTACTGGGCGGCGGTTATGAGACGTTCATGCGCTTCTATGACCCTCTGGGACATGCGCCTGCAAATTACTACCGCATCACCAACGCTCAACGGGTGGCCATAACGGGTGGATACTTCGGTCTCGTGGGAGCACTCTTCGGGGCGATGGCGTGGAATAAGGAGTACATGATGACCCCGGAACAGTTGCAAAGACAATCTCCTCACACGCCCATGTACAGGTTTGATTGAGGTTAAAGAAAAGCAACTGACCTTTCTCCTCCTGGAGCCTCAACCGTTTGAGCTGCGTGTTGTGTATCGCGCCATTTTTGTGATATGATATGGTACAGCAAGAGCATGATATCTTCATTTGCACTAAAAGTACACAATAGGGCATTCATGGCCACACCCTCGCTCAGAGTGACAGTTCTGCATTGCATGCTTACTTCTGCTAGAATTTGCACACCTATGCATGAATAGTCTCACATTCAGCTAGTTGGAATAGACTAGTAATGGTAGTGACCTAGATAGGTTGAACTTTCGTGCCTTCATTATTATGACGCCCTCAGTTATTAGTCTATCACCGATGCCGCGCCATAAGCAATGGTCAGATCAGGGTCGATGTGCGTGTTCAGCCTATCCTTTTTCATTTCAACCCGGACAAGCTCTCGAATCTGCGGCATCCTCGTCGTGCCGCCCACCATGACCACCTCGTCGACCTCATCCCTCTCCAAGGTCAAGTCCTTCAGTAACCGCCTGACAGGCAAAAGACTTCGTTTGTACAGACTGTCCACGGCCCAATCATACTCCCCCAGAGTCAGAGACAACTTTACTTGAGAAACTGAGTTGCACAGTTCCTCGGCAGTGGCCGGCACACTGTCAGCATCCATAGCGGGGAGGCGATAGCAGGACTCCTCCGCCACGGCATCTGGCTCGCCAGGATGAGCCGAGAGGGCAATCTTCATCCGCTCCCCGATCGTGTGCAACGACGAGATCGTGCACAGCGGCGTCTCGGCCAGCTTGGGGCATGCCTCCTCAATCAGGTCCTCCGCGTCCTCCACCCCCTCCGGCAGGGACGCTTCGATCTTTGCCACCGACGCCGCGACAACATCCACGATCGCCTTCGCGCCCTTCTCCTCCAGCAGCCAGCGCGCCACGGCCGCGTCGAAGTCCGCCCCCCCGAGCTGCTCGTCGCCGTCGCTCCCGAGGACGTCGATGAACCCCCCCTCGCCGATGTACAGCATGCTCACGTCCAGCGTGCCGCCGCCGAAGTCGTAGACCATGACGTGGTGGACGTCGTCGCGCTTGTGCAGGCCGTAGGCGAGGGCGGCGGCGGCGGGCTCCTCGAGTATCCGGGCCACCTTGAGACCGGCGAGCTCGAACGCCTCGATGGTGGCGTCGCGCTGGGCGGGCTCGAACTTCGCGGGGATGCAGATGACGGCGGATTTGACGTTGTCGTGCCCCAGGTGATTCTGGGTCATAGTGCGGAGATGGTGGATGATGTACGCGCCGATCTTGGAAGGCGATAGCACGGCCGACGATGGCGTGGTCTGGTCCGATTCGTCCGGAGGCATGTGGTACGGCACGCTGAAAGCCGCCATGCCCTCCTTCTCGTCGTTCTTCGAGGAAGCAATCTCGAAATCGACCTCGCCCCGGAGCGAATCGACGGACTCGTGGCCGTACTCCCGTCCCATGATGCGCTTGGCGTGGTAGACCGTGTGGTGCGGGTGTCCGTCGATCCTGTCCTTCGCCGGCCCTCCCACCACGACGTCCACGGGGTGCGGCACGAGGTCCGGCCACTCCTTGTCCCTCTGCTCCTTCGTCAGGCGAAAGTCCCTCAGGTGGTGATCGTCCAGGAAGGACACCACCGAAGGCACGATGGCCGATCCGGTGGCCGGGTCGGGTATGCACTCGATCTCGCCCACCCCCTTCGACGGGGCCTGGACGCAAACGACGCTGTTCGTCGTTCCCAGATCGATTCCGGCGACGGTGGCACGGCCGCGGAAGCCCATGCGGGCCATGATGACGAAGCCGAGCACGACGACTCCGATGAGGGACGGGATGAGCGCGTCCAACCCCCCCGATCGGGAGTCCTCGCCGTGCTTGCTGGCCATCTTGGACTTCTTCTTCTTCTTCACTATGCGCTTGCTCGATTCGCGCGGCGACGAGGGCGCGTTGTCGTCGTCCGCAGAGAAGGAAGAGAACTCTTTGGCCCAGGCGTCCTGTCTCTCCCTCTTCCTCCTCCGTCTCGGACGTTGCGTTCGGGGAGACGGCGCGTCGGCGTCGCCGCTCCGCTTGCCGTTGGTTGCCGCCGGCATGGTGGATTCGTTGGAGGCCGGGCCGCCGTCCGAGCTGGAGCCGAGATCCTTCTCGCCGCCGACGGTCTCCCTCTCGATCGGAGGCGTGGACCGGCACATGGTGGTGAATTTATGCGCCTTCGTCGTCTGTAGGCAACGTACATACCTATGTAGTCGGCGAGCAACGAATGAAGGCGAGCGGGCGGAGCCGGCGCTCGGGCCAAGTGCGTGTTTTTGGGCCCGAAAAATCAAAAATCCAAATCGTGCATCCAACGGCTGTGCCCTTCGTGGCAAGCCACGTGGAAATCTATGTTCCTTCAGATGGGAGTCCTTCCCACACGAGCCATTTTCGAATTGTCTTGTGAATGTGGGTGCGACAAAGAGATATGATGATACGACACATATTTGTGCATCTTTTGCGTTCCATTTTTCAAGCATCCCCAACGAAGTCACTAGAGTGTCTGTAATCATAATAATTATCTATTGTTTATTATTTTATCATTATTCTCCATGGTCACTATTATCAAAACAGATAATACCTGTAAATTGCATTAGTCTGAGGTAGATTCAGCTCAAAAAATCTTTCCAACGGCGACAAACGACGACAAAGCGAGCACGGACAAAGCAAGCGACCGACGATCGATAATCTTCGACAATGGTGGTGGTTTTGCATGCACGCCTTCGCTATCCGCTTCGTACACACGTACAATAAAAGTTCTTGACGACGACGCACCCCTACCTGATTGCATTGCATCTTGAGCGGAGGAAGTGGGAGCGCGCCGCACCGCAGAAGGTTTGGAAGCGATCTTTGGGTGCTTTGGGGGGGCATATATCAGCGAATAATCATTGCGATAGCAAACCATCATGCCGGGCAAGGCTCAGAGCACCCCGGCTCTGCCTCCGGGCACCGACCCGATGTTTAAGTGAGAATCCCTTGCTGGCACCCTGCCCTCTTGTCCTGCGCCTGTTCAAAACTAACCGAATTACGTTGTGCGGCGATGCATCTTCAGTGTGACGTGTAAAGACGTCGTTATGGGACGGGGATCGGGCACCCAGAACCATTGCGGCAACGTGACATATCGCAAGTGTGTTTTTCTCAACAAGGTGAGCTGGCTTTCCTCAATGCCTTCAAGCCACCTTCTGCTTGATGATGATTTATTGCTCATTGCGACTGCGAAACATATTTGCGTGCAGGAGCTCTACGCGACGTCGTCAAAATTCGACAAGCTCAAAATATCGAAGGCCATCGTTGCGGCGGTGCGCGAGTTCGGTGGACACTTTGTTCAGGCCGACGAGAAGCGTGGTGGCCTCTACTTCGACATCGGTGACAAGCGTGCGTGGGATAAGACCTCGCAGGCACTGCGAGAGGGGCAGGCGGAGGTTCGCGACCGCCTCGCACAGGAGGATCCGGACGGTGTGAGCAAGATTGCCGAGTACAAGCAGGTAATATCGGAGCAAGCTTTCTTTGCCTATGCGTGCAAGATGATGGAGTCGCTCTATCACCCCGTGGACGGGGACTCGGGCATTGCGGCGTGTGGACAGGCGTGTCCTCACGCCAAGAGACGGCAGACTCTCAACCAGATGGGAGCGGACCCGATGAGGATCCACAATGCCATGCAGGCCCTCGCTCCCCCACCCCTTCCCCCCATGCATCAGCATGGTAACATGCAGCAACTAGATCCCTACAATGCGGGAATGATTACAGTGACACCAAACGCCTCGGCGCATCCATATCAGGGAAATGGTGATTCTATGGAACCATTGCCCATGAATGCACCTGGTCTCGGAGAGAACATGGGAATGTACCAACCTATGCCTTATTCGGGCATGTCAGGCCAAGGGGGGACTGTCATTTCAGACACGACATCGCCATCGTACAACTCCTATTCGAACGCTCAGAATTCCGCGCAATTTGCAGCGCCTGCTCCTCAACAGGGCTCCATGGACCCTCTTCCCTATCAACCTGCAGGCGGTGCTGTCCCAAAACAAATGATGCTGTCCAATCTATCTGCTGGCGGATCTTCTATGAACGGTGGTTCAGTCTTTTCGCTCAGAAAGTTTTGCAGTGGGGATTTTGAGGTAACTTCTGACGAAGGGAAGGCTTTGATGGATCAGCTCAATGAAGAAGTGGACCAGTTGATTCGCCGAAAGTCGTATGGCTTGATTCAAATTGATACCAATGAAGCTTTCCAAGATTTGGTATTCGAGGAAGATAGCATGGCGATAGGTGGGACGAATGAAATATCAGCAGATCCGAACCAGGTTGGAGCTCCCTCACAGCAGACCACGCAGACCAATGCAAGGCACTCTAGCTCGTCAAGCTCTGGCAAAGCCAGTGACCGCACTTCTGGCATCAGTCAGAATACCACATTATCGGGTCTTAGCAGAGGATCCAGTAGGATGTCAGGTGGCTTGAGCTTTAAGGATGATGTGTCACTGATGAATATGTCGATTCTCTCACTTAATATCGACGATGATGATGATGAACAAGATGAGCCAATCCGCAGCAACTCTGAAGAAACTGGGAAGGAAGGCGCTACACCAAAATCAATCTTCAAGCAAAGTGACCCGTCGCTGCCTAAGAATGTGAGGAAGAGGGAGACCCGTGTCAGTTTTGCTGCAAAGGGCAAGAACAGGAGCATGAATCTCACGTCGATGGATGACAAAAGTTTCAACCAGCTGGTGGATGCGATTTCTGATCCAGATGCGGATGAAGAAGAATCAGAATCGCGGCAGTTTAGCATGTCCACGGGGGATTTGGAAGCGAGTGATGCTGATCGTTCCATATCTAGAAAGATGGGGTTTCCCATGAGGAAAGCTGTGGCAAAGAAGTACGACAAACCTCCTGTTGAAGTCGAAGACAAGGGTAGCAAAGCTGAGATGGTTTCGACTTTGTCAATTAATGAGGAGGAGAATTTGCAGAGCGAGGGGGATTTCAGTAAGCTTGCTGGCCAAGTCCAAAAGCCTACTTCAGCGGCAACAAATAACTCACTCAGGGTGATGGACATGAGATTATCGAATGTTAGTGCTTTGGGTATGAGCGCCATGAGTTTCGACTTCGACCCTGAGCCAGACCCGGACCTTGAGTCCTGATAAGAGTCAGTATGATTGTCTATCTTTCAATGTGCCAAATTCATGCCTGGTGAGAATTCATACGCAGTGAAGTTCGTAAAAAGTGAATAATTCAGCTGTTAATAACTGCCTTCGTGAAAGGCTTGGGGAGTCGGTGATCATCTTTCCTTGGGAGCAATTTTGGTTCAATTACTTCCATATCACGATGCTGTTGTGTTCTGCTACACGAGTACTACCAGCAGCTAACAGCACTGTGCATCTCCGAAACATGTAGTGATAACCAACCATTCATGTTTTTATCTCCAAAGGAATTTCCTCTTTATAATCTGCCCAAACTCACTCGAACTAGCAAAGTTTTACGTTGTCCAATGACTTTGCAACTTACTTTATGGAGGCCCCATACCATTCAAAATCATAGAACACTGAAATATTGTCCTGTAGCTATGGCCTGAAATTGTCCGTTCAGGTACCAGTGGTTTTGTGCTTCAATGATTGTTCTTGCTCCCATAACAATTGATTTAAAAATTGTGACTTCACTAAACAATGACATGGCATATCAATAACAATAATCTCAATGGATATTGCAAAACTGGAATAACCATTGATAGCATCGAATCTCTGTTTTGTTTCTGATATTGCCACCAGTAACACTTGATGCGTAGAGCTCCTACCCCTATCTCCCCACACAAAGAGCTGGAATGGGGTTCTAATTCCAATCAGCGGGTGCATTACTAGAGTTGCTCCTAGTGCTATATTCTTGTAATATACTTGATGATTCATCTCTATACCACCCAACTCAAACATGGAGATATGGAGATGAGGAGAAATAGTTGTGGTTGTTGCTGTGGCTTTAATATGATTGAATTAGAATTTGATATAAATATAGGCATAGGGGTAGAGAGGTAAAAGTAAAAGTAGAGGAAGAGATAGATATGGGTGCAACATTCTCAATGACAATGTCCTGTACATTTGGGCGTTGTGGTGGAGGGGCAAACCCTCTAGCTCTACTGTTCTAGTTGGCTCCATCTACATTCCAACAGAGACATTTGCTGTTGGGGGGCAATTTTATATCATATATCAGGGATGATCTTGACTGTGTTTAGATTATAGTTGAGATTGAGATGGGAATGGTGATCCTTTGTGTATCACATCAGCATGAGTGATTGTAATTGTTGTACTATCCGGTGTGCATTTCCTTTGTGTGCCGAGTAGGTGTGGTTCTAGATGCAGAGAGGTAGAGAGGCCAGTACCAGTAGACAGTGGAGGAGATCCAATGTCACTCCTGCTCCTACTCCTGCTATTGCTATTATATTTGTGTGCAGTTGGATAATTTACTGTTATCACTTCTCGTGTGTCCCCCGCCAGAGGCAGAGGCTAATATCTAAGCCCGTCCCCTCCCACTCCCATCAAGACTGTTGGTGCCAGGCATTCACAATTCAGACCGATCCTGTGGACTGGGGATTGAGGCTGGATTCTGTCTGCTGCTTGGAGAGCTCAGTTGGGTGTTGCGTGTGCTGTGTGCTGGGATCTCTGTGGAGAGTCGTGGGGTTTGGTCGTTCAGGGAACAGTTGATGAAGTCTGTCCGTCACTATTCCTGTTTGTTTTTCTTGGGGTAAAATTCTGATAAATATCGTATTATGAAAAGTTATGAAATAGTCAACAAAATCATCAAATATTTGTCTACGCACTTAACATTATTGAGACCGCGAAAAACGATACCCTTCCTCTCGCTCTCGGCTTCCACCACCATCCCACCACACAAGCTCGCCGCCCCCTCTCATTTTTCCACAGCCAAATCAGTCACCACTGCCACCACGACGGACCCTCTCGGCCGACCCGCATCCATTGCCTTAGCAACCCTCCCGCACCGCACTGTTGAAATAGTTGAGACCATGAGTGAAATGCAGTTCAGTAACTTCGGTAAGGCCTGAAGTTCAATCGTCGCTCCTCGTGGCTGACGATCCGGGGTCATGAGTCATGAATGCAATGCCAGCAATAAAACCTGTTTGTTATTGCCGAAATAGTAATTATTTGCATTGATGCAGAGTTCTCTATTTCCGGGTGAGCCAACGTGCCGTTCTAAATTTCACTCACAATGAACCGTTTGACATTTCTTGTTTGGGGGGAATGCAGACGCGTTCCAGGACGCCGCGGACGAGCCTGGAGCCTCCCAGGGCGAAAAGGTGCACGTCCGTGTTCAGCAGCGTAACGGCAGAAAGTGTATCACGACGGTTGCCGGGCTCGCTGACGATCTTGATATCAAGCGCATATGTAAGGCGTTCAAGAAGAACTTTTCGTGCAACGGAGCTGTTCAGAAAGATGAGGACGATAAGGAGGTCATCCAGCTCAGTGGTGATCAGCGAACGAACGTGAAGGATTTCTTGACGGATCAGGAAATTTGCCACTCAGATGCCGTTGTGTTGCACGGTTTCTAAACAGTCCAGGTCACATCGTGGAAAATCTGGTGCGGGGAAACCAACACAACAATTTTTTACCCCACTGAAGGTATGGGTCGAGGGCGTTGGAGGGGTATAAATGTTTGAGCGTGATTGAAGTTTGCGGACAGAACAAATGAGAGAAATGTCTGGTAGCATCATGTTTTAGGAGATTCATTGCACAGAGGTGCCTAGAGAAGTGGGTGGGCTGTGTCTAACAGTAGTGACCTAGTTTACCTCAGGGAACATTTTCCTCTCCACGGGATATGCTGAACTTTGCGCTGCCTGGTAAAGTCATTTGTCAAGACACTGTCCATCATTTCCCCCTGTTTCTTTTTAGGACCAGTTGGGAAAAGAATTTGATGCATATGAGCGCCCAAATCAAGCCTTCTGGGGTGCGCATAAAAATGAGGAAACAGCCGACAATGCCGGTCCTGGTCAGAGAGAAAGCAATTGCCAGGGGCAAGAAATGAACGCCTCTCTGGTACAACCTATTGGAGTTTTCCAAAGTGTACTTGAAGAGTGTCCTTGCTTTCAGATTGGTGGCAGACGGACCGGTATATCTTGGGCGGGTAGGCACCCGCGAATCATTCCCTCTATTTCGCCGTTCCAACCGCCGCTGTATGGGATCATTCTTCCTCTTGCGTTCCTGCTCTTCAGCCTCCTTTCTCTTCCGATCGCTCCTCTCGAGAAGAACTATGGCGCTTTTGGACATCTCCTCAATTGCAGAGACCACGCTCAGCTGGCACGCATCAAGGACTTCGTTCACCGTCGGCGCATACTTCTTCTTGTACATGGCGACGACTGGCTCCGAAATCCTTTGTGAAGTGTTTTCGAAGATTGGACGGACAACTGTTGACCGATCCCATCGCCTACTCAATTCTCTCTTGAAGCGCACGATCTTTGGTTTGAGGGATGATTTCGTTTCTTTGTACCATCTATCCAATCTACGCTTAGCCTCGCGAATCTTAGGCCTCAACTGACGTCCCCATCGCCTCTCAACACGTTTAGATGCGTTCGAGACTCTTTTTTCAAAGGCACCCCATGCATCCTCTCGCATGAGCGTAAAGTTCACGTATTGATTGACTGCCGCTTTCTGCATTCTACGCAACTCAGTGTCGACCTCCAGAAACTTTTTTCGAGAGTCTTGGTATCGTTCTTCTTTCAGTTTGATCTGGTGAGCCTGTCTACTGACTTGCTCATCGAGACGATCCAGCTCTGAATTGGTCTCATTCAATAGCAGCAGCTTTGCCTTCTCCATTCGCTCAATTTTCTCGAGGAGAAGCTTGGATGCTTCGATCGAGTCGTCTCTTTTGGAAATAGCGTCGGCCAGCGAAATTTCACAGTTTGAATAATCCTCCTCTTGGCGGGTCATCTTCATGCGCAAATCATCAATATTTACCTTCAACTCTTCTGCGAGAGCTGAGGATTTCACAAGATCTGTTGCGTAGATATCAGCATCTGGGCATGAGCAGTTGTTAACCAAAGGTACTGCGAGGGTTGCTTCTACTGGGTTGCCGGCAACAACATCGAGTCCAGATCTTGGCGGAGATGCGGCTTCAATCGAAACCCCATTTTGATTGGATCCAGCCTCGGCTCGCACGAATACCGCCTGGAGAAAGATAGCAACAATTGCTACAATCCACAGCCGGTGCAGCAAATGCCAGTTGCTATCTAGGCCCTTGGTCATCGTCCACCGTCCACCCTCGACCTGAGACTTCAATGCGATTGTGTTAGGCAGGGGCGGCGGAGTGGGGAGCTTAGCTGGGGGCTGGAGAGGCTGAAGCATGCTGAAGAAGTGAAAGTGAAAGGAGTCAGTTTTGAAAATGCGAAAATGAAATTTATCACAATCGCTAATTCCATCACACTTTGCATGTTGCACGTATCAACTACCGAGGTGATATCGCCAATTTCCATCAGCTCTCTCACTCTCACTGCAACTCACAGCTTGAATCATTCTTGAATCAAGCTTGAATCGCCGCTCGCGGTCGCGCGCCGCACTCACCAGACTAGACACTCACGTCACTCGCGTCGCCCTGCCCCGCCGCCGTCTCCCGCAGCTCGCTCACTCTTCGAAT